>JACXGJ010001339.1:47232-86899 GCA_016801105.1 Esox niger | reverse complement strand
CAGGATACATGAAAGCATCATGTCATGGCCTAAGGGAGTATAAGCTGAGTTGGGTTTGTATAACTAACTCAGGATACATTAAAGCATCATTTCATGGTCTAAGGGAATATTAGCTAAGTTGAATTCATGTAACTAACTCAGGATACATGAAAGCATCATGTCATGGCCTAAGGGGGTATAAGCTGAGTTGGGTTTGTGTAACTAACTCAGGATACTTGAAAGCATCATGTCATGGCCTTAGGTGGCATAAGTTGAGTTGGTTTTATATAACTAACTCAGGATACATGAAGGCATTATTTCATGGTCTAAGGGAATATTAGCTAAGTTGAATTCCTGTAACTAACTCAGGATACATAAAGGCATCATGTCATGGCCTAAGGGGGTATACAGTAAACTGAGTTGGCGGAGCAAGCGGAGGCGGGCAAAGTCATTTAGACTCACAGAAAAATATATTTCAGACAGAAAATACCCAGTATTAGTTTAACCATTTATTGGAAACATGCAGAACAATACTTTTACATGGCATTTCTTCTCTGGAGTAACTCCCATTACATAATGGTGCATACAATATTACTAATAACAATACCAACCCCCAAATTAATAGCAATTCGTCAATATGAAATGGGCAATGTAAACTGTACTGATCCCCCCCATGAAAAGAACACAGGACCAGACAGTTGGAGGCAGGGGTGGTGGGTGGGTTCACACATGCATGCTTGTAAGACCAGCAGACATAAGACTTAGTATGTAACATGACGATTATATAGTCAATTTGAAATCTGATACGGTGATAGGACCGATTCCCAGTTTCATCTGATACGTCGCTGACCAATGACCACTCAGGTTTCCTGTCTGAACTGGCTATGCTGATTAACACTTTATTGGCATTTTATTGGGGATGACATAACTGCTTCACTGCTAGGGCACACGCACAGTAAGTTTAATATGGTTTAGATGATCCACAAATCTGCATTTTCACCTGTGAGTAGATTACATTCTAAACATCAACATACCTCAGCACTTGCAGTCCTAAACAAACAAAGTTCTAAACATTGTCCACTCACATTTGCTGCTGACAGGAAATGATTCAAGTTAATACATAAGTTGAAATATCTGACTTCCTGTTCTATCTGTTGTATTACTCTATGTGAGTTATCATACTTTTAATTATGTGCGTTAATCCGTCATGCTACTGCACAGGAAGCCCAAGAGTTTGGAATAAACAGTCTGACTCACAACATATGGGCCAAACTAAATGAGTGTTGTAGAAGGAAACCCCAGAATTTTAGCTCTCATGATAAATAGGATGTTTAATGATGCGTACGCATTTGAATGAGCACTAATTGAAAATGAAGGAGTGTTTTTTGTTAGAGAAGAACAGAGAAGGCTTTGTCCTGTCTCTGCTGAGTACTCCCTCTCTAGAGAAGAGCACTGTCATCTGGAGTAGATGCATGAAAACATGGGAAACATTTTCTGATCAACATCTATTTTTAAACTGTTTGGTCAATACTAATGCCTTGATCACACTGGTTGTCCTGGCTGTAAAGAATGGCTGTTTGGCTCCTGGACTAAAACTTAATGAAGACCTGGGTGGTTGAAATTTTTTGGACAAACAAACAACATAGAAACATTCATGGTGTGTGCTTTTTTTGCCAACATGGTTTTGATCACAAGTGCCTGCTTAAAAACGTCAGACATGTCCTGTTGTAACTAGCTCTTAGACTGGCACATCCATCTGGATAAGTCATTACCCAGCCCACTGGGAGTGATTGGAGCTTGGCTGCATCGAGCTGAGATCGCCCTGAGAGAGGAGATTCCCATCCAACAAGCCCATGAAGAGACAGCCAATGTGATCCACAGGAAGCTGGAGCAGCACAAGGTATAAAGAAAGATTTAAATCATAAAATAGACACGGTAGCAAAACTATCCTTGAAATTGCCTACAGTAGTTAAAAGATGCAGCATAACATTTCAATATTGGTATTGTTTGTCACCTAAAAAATATTACTGACTGATTTTTTATTTACATTTGAGTAATTTTGCATACTTTCTTATCCAGAGTGACTTTAGTACAGTTAGTACATTGATTAAAATAGCTAGGTGGAACAACCACCCAGTGAAAGTAAAGGCATTTTACTCAATATAGCTTTTCATAGGAGGAAGATTAAAAAAATGACTTGTTCACAAAAAAGGTTTACGGGAATATGGGTATAAGGTTTATATATAGGGTATAAGGTCACAGACAATTATATTATATATATCTGTATCTGTGTGTTGTATCTGTTTCTGTGTGATGCAGGAGGTTTTGAAGAACTTGGAATCCCACAAGCAGACGTTCCAGCAGATTCACAGAGACAGATCTGTGAATGGGGTCCCTGTTCCTCCTGAACAGCTCCAAGACATGGCAGAGCGGTCAGTCCTCTTGTCAGCTCTAATACTCTAACACCATTAGTTGTAACAGCTTGACTCACAGGCATGGGCAAAAATGAACAAATAAAATAACTACTAAGACAATGCAAGTACTCACATGTAAATACAAGTATCTTATACAACATATTTGGAATACTCTATTGCTAACAGCTTTTATTCAGTTAATTTCAAATTAACTGTGGCCTTAATCTGTGGTTGTTTATCTGCTTGAATTGGTTGCACTGAATGTAAGTTGTCCTGGAAGCTAAATAAAATTAAGTTCCTTGCTTAAGGGAACATCAATTGATTTGTCATCTTGGCAGTTCAACACCAGAGAACATTGGTGACAGTCTGTTTTAATCACTAGGCAATCTCCTGCCTTCACTGTTCCAGCAGAGCATTATTACAATGAGACTGTTATTGATCAGTTTGATCCTCAAATAAACAGCAATGTTATATTTTCTGAAAAAGGTTCAACTATGTGTCCACCTCATCTCATGCCCACCTGATCAAACTGGAATTTTGGGAGATGAAGTACCGTCTGATGGCGTTTCTTATCTTGGCTGAGTCCAAACTCAAGTCCTGGATCATCAAATATGGCCGCCGTGACTCTGTGGAACTACTACTGCAGAGCTACATTGTGAGTCTTTTTGATAGTGTTAATGGTTTGAGGTAGCCTGACTGTACGAGTCAGACACAGGACCAGCAAGCCACATTTTGATAAATGCTGTTATGTCTTCTTGATGATCTCAGACTAATCTCACTATTATTCCCAGTCCTTCATAGAGGGACAGAAGTTTTTTGAACAGTATGAGACAACGTTCAAGGCCCTCAGGCAGGCTGCAGATACATACATCAAGTCTGATGGTTCAGGTGAGTTTTTTGGGGGTTTATTTCAGAAGTGCTTAGATTGAATGTGTTATTTGTCTTCGTTCAATACAGGCTAACTATTGATTTCGTCTTCTAGGCATTAAGATCTGTAATAAAGGTAGGTGTACGTTGACTTGGTACTGATACATGAACTCAGCGTATCCCAGTGTCCACATGTGCCTTTGATCGGCTGTCCAATAGGGGTCCACTGCATATCCAGAAAATGTTATATCATTTCACACTGACTGTCTGTTCACTAACTACTGCACAGACATCATTTCCTGTAGCACAACTACTCTTTGCACGGTACAATAACACTTACAGTAAAACTTTGAATGCAAACCACTGCAAGTGTAAATTCCTTACTCTCGTCACTTCAAAATGTCTTATTTCAAAATTCCTTACTCTCATCACTTCAAAATTCCTAATTTCTTTCCTGCGTCTGGGTAATTGGGCCTAATAGTAAAACGTAACAAAGAGAAATCTAGCCATGATTCCTCAACGTTGCCTTTCAGCTGAGGAAGTGGAGAGTGTGGGGAAGTTCCTGACGGATGCGTCGGCCCAGTGGAGGAACCTGTCAGTGGAGGTGCGAAGCGTCAGAAGCATGCTGGAGGAGGTCATCTCCAACTGGGAGAAGTACAGCAGCACGGTGGCCGGACTTCAAGCCTGGCTGGAGGACGCAGAGCAGATGCTGAACCAGTCAGAGAACGAAAAGCGGGTGAGTGGTGAAGAGGATAATGGATGGAGCTTGATTTATAATTAAGGCATTTCTTTTTTTTAAGTATTATTTATGATATCAAACTCTTTATAATGGTATTGTATAATATTTTAGCAACAAGGTAAGAGGGAGTGCCTAGACATTGTGCTTAGTATTTTGGCCACCAACCCCTGAGATGCCTTGTTGCCATTATAAAATTGCTATAATAGCAATACACCATCTTACTGCTGAGGTATGAAAAAGCTAAAGACAATTTGAGCAAGAAAAAGTGATGTGTCGTGCCTTAGCTGTGGTATATTGACCCTGTGGTATATTGACCATATACCACCGCACTCCCTTGTGCCTTATTGCATACATATGCCATGGCAATCAGCCAATCAGCATTCAGGATGCAAAGAACCCTGTTTATAACATTATATAAGAGATTATGATTATTAATAGATGATCTGAGGAAGAGACTGTGTAGTTCCCAAGGATACCATTGTACAACTATGGAAGGAGATTATGTGTTAATGTCAATGGTGGTAGATAATTGGGGTCAACGTGGGGTCAATTGTAAACAGCCAAAAATGACCAAGACCATCCTACATCTCTAGACTGCCCTTATATGTGCCCGTGAAGCACTGTGCCCACACACTTGTTCTTGCTGTGTAACGATTAAACAACCATAACAATCTTAATCAGCAGAGCTTATTCTTCTTCCACCCATAGGACTTCTACCGGAACCTTCCTCACTGGATCCAGCAGCACATGGATATGAACGATGCAGGAAACTTCCTGATTGAGACGTGCGACGAGACCGTCTCCAGAGACCTAAAACAGCAGCTGCTCCTTCTCAATGGGAGATGGAGGGAGCTGTTCGTTAAAGTCAAGCATGTATATTACATTTTTGATCTCTTTTTCCATTCATTAAAATCATGCGTATTATGAAGCATACCGTTTGATTGGTCCTTATGAGTTTGTGAACATTTCTCAGCTAGATACGGTTCTTTAGGATTTTCTTTTGAGGTGTCAAAGTATACTGTTTTTAAGTATTTAAAGTTCAAATCAAGAAAATAACTTCACTGCTCACACGTTTCTTTGGCAGTATGCTAGAGCAGATGAAGTAGACAAGTTGAAGCAGGACTATCAGGATGGTATCGCTACTCTCAAAACCTTCATGGATGCAACCAACAACAAGATGACTGCCCCTGTCCAAGTGTCCTTTCTGAATGTTAGGACATTCGTTCAAGATGTGGAGGTACCCATAACGCACAATCATTTGCACATTCTGATGTTTCCTATACTGTATGTATTGAAAGCAGGCACCCGCTCAATGCAGTCAGAGTGTCCATGATTCAAGTACCAAGGAAATGTATAGAATTTACCTTCTGATGTTTCATTGTTTATGTTGGCTAAGGTGAACATTTTGTTGTATTTTAATTTTCCTGGAAAAGTGTCAGTTTTAATTTGACAGTTATGATACAATACACTTGAATTACACATTCTTTCCAAATTTATAAAACTATCTATAGAGATTTCAGCTTGGCTCACTCTGTTAAATTGTCATCTACATAGTTGTCATTGTAAATTAAAATATATTTTTTCTACATTGCCTTTTATAGTTACATAGAGAATATATTAGATCTCAAAGTGTGGAGAAAAGGACCGATATTTGAATTCAGTCCATCCACTCCCTTCCAGGACATCAAGCACAAAATGCCGGCCATGGAGGCAGCATGTAAAACAGCCAGCCGCACCGCCCAGTTGCTGACCAAAGACACCGCTCCAGAGGACGTCTCAAAGATGCTTGTTGTCATGGCCTCTATTAAGGAGGAGATGAGCCAGGTGATCTTACAGCTCCACTGTTTATTTTCCCAAATCTTTTATATGTTGTATTTCATTCCTACATGTGCCTGCGTCTATCTGTTATTTCCCATTAACCATCTATAGTAATGCTGAGCTTCAGCCACTTCTGTCCAAACGAACACTCACTTCCCTGTCCTCCTTCCACCAGATTCGGGAGAGATGTCTGCCTCTACTGCGGGAAGCCCAGTCACTTCTTCCCCCTCTGGAGGAGATGGAGAAAAACATCACAGGGTTCTACCAGGCTCTGGAGAAGGCGAGCAACATTACCTGCTCCAGGGACTCAGAAACCCCAGGGGACTTCAAAAAGAAATGCCAGGTGAGATCGTGAGAGTCATGAGAGTGATGGAAAACTGGAGTCACAATGCTGTTATATTTTACTTAAACATAATTTGACCATCAGGTTTACTACATCATTGCCTGATGAAGTTAACGTTAAATGGCCTTATTGTGTTTTTGTGTTATCATTATTAAGGCATCTCCTAATCTCACTTCCCTTGTAGGAGCTGGTGACCTACACCCAGAGCTGTAAGAAGTGCCTGACTGTGATTGAGAAGAACCACCAGTGCATCCAGAGAACCCTGGACAACAGTAAGACCCTCCAACACCTGGACATGGCCCTGCTGCAGAAGAGAGTCTCCGACCTGCAGGTCTCTTCACAGGTAAACCTAACGGATTGGGTCGGAAAATGCTATGCTGTGAGTGACTGGAGGAGGAAACATTAGTCAATTGATCAGTCAGTTAGTCATTAATTAGTCAGTTACGCAGTCAGTCAGTCAGTCAGTCAGTCAGTCAGACAATCAGTCAATGATGGGTCTTGTCAGAGGAACCTTACATAACTTTGTGAATGAGTAAAGACCTGAGTAAAGGATATACACACCCCAACCATTTCTGTATAAATCTGAGGGATGGGCAGGAGAAATATAATCACACTGAAATTCCTAGACAGACTTCCCTCTGTATTATCAAACACATATACCATGTTTTGAGGTTGTAGATTGTTTATTTGTTTGTGTTATACAATGATCTGAGTAAAATAAGGTGATACTTGTGGTACTGATTGGATACAACTGTTAACCTTAGCTCATAAAGTATTAATGAGTTATACTCTTCAAAGACCTATGTATGAATAATTCATAAGTCCCAAACTGATGATCCCTTTAATGACATAAGTGTCTCATAGATTGAAGTAGATCTAAACTGTGGGTGATAAGAGAAGTAAATGTCTGTTTGTGCATCCAAGGCCATGATCAGGGAGTCCACTGAGTGGAGAAAACATGTAGAGGCCAACAGCAGCTTAATGAAGAGGTTTGATGAGTCCCGCCTCGAGCTGGAGAAGGTGCTCAAGACGGCTCAGGCTTCTCTGAATGAAAGAGGCAACCCAGAAGACCTGCTTAAGAAACATACGGTAAGACAACAGTGTGCTCACGGATAGGTCCAGGGTTTTAGGCAAGGGATCAAATAATTTGGGAATCAGACACAAGAGGAGGTAGAGTACATTCATGTGGGCACAATGTGACGAGGAATGTCTTCTCTCCGTTCATATTTGCAGGAGTTCTTTGGGCAGATGGACCAACGGGTTCTCAATGCGTTCCTGAAGGCCTGTGATGAGCTGACAGACATACTGCCAGAGCCAGAGCAGCAGAGTCTGCAGGAGACAGTCAGAAAACTGCACAAACACTGGAAGGTGAGTGCCCTCCTGAGAAGAATGAACACGTGGGCAAATAGCTATGGCTCTAAAAAAGGAAATATAAAGCCCGCAAATGTACAATAGTAATATTATATTTTTTTTTTGTTCCAAGATGTGTTCAATTTGTCCTTGATGTTGTGTGCAGTCTGTCCATCCAGGGTAGTCCTAGGACCAAATTGTTTGTGGTATATTATACTGTATGAACGCTATGTTCAGGAAGACCATAAGAAGCCCTAACACCCTTCCTCACCCAGGATGTCCAAACAGAAGCACCATTCCATCTATTAAACCTGAAAGTAGAGGTGGAAAGGAGCAAGCTTATGGTCTCCATGCAGGAGTGTCAGTCCGAGCTGACCAGGGAGAACCGACAGCTGGCTGGCATGGGGAGCGAGAGACTGGTCAAAGAACACCGGGTGAGACTGGATGTGTCCATGACGACTGGTGTTTATTCTGATTTAATAGTAGTGTAAAAGATACTGATATATATCCTTGGATTGGATGCAACAAAAATGATTTAGTCTTACTGCAAATGCACTGTGCATATTTCTGAAAGGCACTTCATGCATTTCATTTCATTTATTTGGCATTTGATTTCTCCCTGTGAGTTTGTCACATTAGCAATATGCTGTTCCTGTGCCTTTCTACAGGCCTTCTTCAGAGAGAAAGGTCCACAGTCTCTTTGTGAGAAGAGAATACAGCTGATGGAAGAACTGTGTCAGAAGCTTCCGGAAGGCGACCCAGGTCTGCAGACCCTGGACTCGTCCAAGAAGGCCTTCACTGAGCTCCAGGAGGAGATAGAGAGCACTCATCACAAACTGATGCAGCACCCTGATAAGTGGAAGGAGTTTAGCACTAGGTCATTACAGATTATGTTTATGATGTTATATATCCCTATAACATTACCTGTCGTGTTATTTTCACATTACTGTGGGTTGTATTAACATTAATAGAAGGGTGACAGAAAATTGTGTGACAAAAATCATCAACTTAAATACTGCTTTAAATGGGTGGCGTCGTTGTTTCTGTGGCAGACTTCTGCATGGGTTTGGAGTTATTGGCTCCAGTGGTCGATTCCTTGACAGCCTCTGCACCATTCTTCTGGCTTCTGTCTTTTTCACTCTTGGGCTCCAGTGTTGCTGGGGCTGGGCCCTTGTGGAGGCAGTACGGTTTGGCCTCTTTTGCTGCTACTTCCTCTTCTCCAACTTCTTTGATTTTCTTCCAGCTATTCCCACAGCCGCTCTCCGTTTGCCTTGTTATGTCTCCCTTGATGAGATCCCGATGGTTTACAGCTGGGCTGGGGCGGGGCTGAGCAGGGGCGGGGATTGGCCCTACTGGCTGCCTCTGAAAGGTTCTGGAATCAGCCTACCTTCTTCCTTGGGGGATTTGGCGCGATGCTGATTTAGCAGGACTGGGCATGTTTGCATCACATGTCCAATAACCTTTTTTTTTCAGTCACTCACTACTCAAATATAATATTTTGGGGGTGGTCAATTGTACAAAGCCTAATGAACCTAACGAACACTGATTAAATACCAGGATATAGTGTGTAAATATACTTTTCCCTGTGTTCATCCTAGATTTACTGAGCTGTCAGCCTGGCTATCGTCCAAAGAGAGTCAACTCAGACTGCTGAGGAACCGAGCCAGCGACCCCAGCAAGTATGGACAGCTCAAGGCCACCATCACGGTGAGTAGGAATGGAAGCCCTCATTCTCTGGATGTACAGCATCGCAACACTGACTTCACACAGCATTTTATGCCATACTACTGTCATGTTGTTTACTGTCATTTGTCTTTAATCAATCGTTGCTCCCAGAGTCCCTAACTTACATAATTTATATTTGATATACTATAACTCCCGCTATCCCTCTCCAGGAGTTGAGGAACGAAGCCGAACTGCAGGAGGGTAACTTGGGTTGGCTGAAGACTCGTCTGGCTGTGCTGATAGAGATATGCTCGGAGACAGATGCAGAGAGGCAGACTGGAGCCCTGAATAAGCTTTCCACCAACTTCAAGGGCCTCATCTCCTATCTAACAGAGGTATGGACATAAAGCTTGGAAGATAAATAATATTACATAACCGGTTATCATCCTGGGAAGGACATACAGCTGCAGTTATAGAGTGAAATGAAATCTGTGGCTGCAATACCTCTTTGTTGTTGAAATCTATCACCAGTTTGCCATACAAGAGATCTGTCTCCTTTAGATTTACGGTAGCATTGCTTATTACAGACCCTATTCGTGTCTATTCGGATCGATCCTTAATTATTCTATTGAATAATCTAATGTAAGTCTGAATGCAGCCTGAGAATTTACCACTGTGTAAGTCAAGATTTCAGCTGTTATTAGTCAGTCAGGTAGCCAGCCCTGTTGGGCTGGATCCATGATCCCGATAAACCTCCTCTGAAGTTTCATCAGGAATCACATTTTCTGACCTCAGAATGTTACCTGTTTTTGGGGTCTGCTGGTGCTCCTCATCACAGAGTGGATAATGCTGAATTGCTTTCCTCTATGTTGCCTCTAAATCCACAACTTTCATTTCGATGCAACTTATTATTAAATGTATTTTCTTCTTCAATTGGCTGCATGGTATTAGCGCGTTAGTTAGAATGTAACAAAGAAGTCAATTGTGCTGTCTTAGTCACGTTTTGCCCAGTTAAAGCATTTTGTCGTGTTTGGCGACGTTAACGCAATACATACTGTGTGTATATAAAACGTGTTCTTCCAGTCGGAGAAGGTGGTGCTGGCGGTGGGGGACTGTGTGCAGTTCAGGGAGGAGGTGCGTGCTACGCTGGATGAGCTGATGCAGGGCCAGCAGGAGGTTACCCAGGAGGTCACCAGGATACTGGACTCTGCGACCGTCATAGAGGCCCAGCAGCTGCTTCAGGTTCACCAGGTGGGTCAGCCTGAAGTGGAACACCACTGACTGTCCATGTTACTTGGATAACTGGTCACCCACTAATTCTGAATAGATCAAACTGATCTCAAGCTGTCTGCGGTGTAAAAAAGGTTGTTGGAGGAATAAACATTGCTCCAGGGGTAGGAAGATGACATTGTGTATTATCAACAAATACAGTTAATAAATAGATGAATGAAGAGTTGTTATACTGAATAGTCAACATTTGAATACTACTGAATAGCACGTTTGGAAGTGATACCGAGTACAACGTGTGAAGTACGGACTCCTGTCTGTGTGCAGCAACAGTTGAAGCGTCTGCGTATGAAGAGGAAGGACGTGCAGCAGCAGATCACCAGGGGCCGGCAACTACAGGATGAAGAGGGGCTCGGGGAGACCTTACAGCATGACCTGCAGAGTCTGGAAACAACACTTAGCAAGATGGACCACACCATGGACTCACAAGAACAAGAGTTAGAGGTGAGTTTTCTATAAAAAACATAGAACATTATTTTGGGAAAAAAGATTAAATAAGATTTGTATTATTTTTAGGTTGATGAGTTGGTAGTAGCCATATGCGTTTAGACTGTGAACGAGTACACACCAAACAATTAAACACCATACACAAATGCAAGAATGAGAAACGTGGGAGAATAAAGGAGTGTAGACAGCGAGTTGGAATACATACACTGAAAAGAAATGAAAAGGGAAGTTAGGGAAGTCATCCTGGGATCTAATCGCTTTGATTACATAGCAGCACAGGTGGTTGGCGGCATACATAGATGGGACCGATGGAGGGTCATAGATATAGATTAAAGGGAATATCCCAAATCTGCTCTCCCCTTGTGGACGTAAGCTGATTTACAGCAACACCGTATTCAAACCAAATCGCTTCCTCTGGCATTTCTTTCACCTTTGGTCGACCAGCTTACAAAAGCTATAAAATATATATTTTCTGATATTTAAAAAGTTTAAATATCATTGTGCCATCATGATTTTGATGGCACCATGACTTTACACTATTTCGTTTTTATTTTTTCAGACAGAATTTTACAGAACCAGGAAATTACCAAAATATTTCTCTCTGCCATTGCTCTTTTGAGGAAAAAATATTGGATGATTTAGGGACTCCAGTGGAGGACAGATGTCTAATGCTTTTCTATTTCATCAACAGAATACGATGTTCCTTCCGTTGACCAGCAGAAATTTAACATTTTAGATTATGCTTCATTATAAGTGCTTCTTAATCCAGGATTTAGGTGCTGTCTTTGTGGATAATCTTTATAGTATTTAATAATCTCGACTGTCTTTAATAATATTGATAATCATCTGTTTTTTGACTGTCTCGATTTGTCCCCCAGATGACCCTCTCTGCGTGGCAGGAGTTTGACAGCCAGCAGAGGGCAGTACAGGGGTTTGTTACCAGAGCCCGTTCTGTCACTGACAGAGACATGAACTTCAGCAGCCCAGAGAGCTTGGCTACAGAGCTGGACCAGGCCCGGGTGAGTGAAGTCTGATCAATGAATAAATTGGTGTAACAGTTTCACCTTTTAATGATAGCTGAGAGTTTCATACATTTGGGAATCATATCAAAGGTATCTGCTTAATTTAGGCTAATTGTCATGTCTTTGCATACTAATGTGCTGTGAAATATGGATTTAAGAACATTTTTATTTGTCATCATTGAAAGTGTCATCCTGACAACACACACATAGAGAATATCATATGCTCCGTTGTGTACAGGTTCTGAATAACACATCCTTTGGTGTACATACATTCTAAAAAACTCTTCATTCTCAAAAAAGGTCCTTCTGAGGCAGAGTGAAGCAGAGGCTTCCAAAGTGAACAACTTGTTAAAGAAAGCAGTGGAGATCCAACTTGGCCCAAAGAACACAACCCTGCTCCAGGATCAAGCCCGCTCCCTCAGTGAACAACTGGACAAAGTAGAGGCTGGCCTAAAGAAAGAGTAATAAAACACCTAGTGAAGAGTCTGATCTGGGAGTCTAATCATAAAGTGTCTCGGACCAGGAGTGCAGATCTAGGATCAGTTCAGTCTCCACAAAGAATTATTTAGTATTAGTAGGACCTGGTCTTGAGCTGCAACCTCAGTCAGAGTCACATTATGAATACTCCCGCTGAACACTATATTGGTAGTGTTGTCTACCAAACCAGTTGTGTGATAAGCTAAAAATATTGCTCCTTTTCCAGCGTCAAAGCTCTTGATGGGATGAGGACTCAGTGGGATCAGTTCGGGACAGAGTTCGAGGCTTTCTCCTTATGGATCACTGAGAAGGAGAAAGGGCTGGATGCTCTAAAAAGTTTGACGGCTCCACTTGAACAGCAGATCAACACAGTTAAGGTAAGTCAGCAACCTCAGCGTTCCCTCTGTGTTTTAACTCACTGTACATAGACATCACATCATGGTCACTGTTTAGGAGGTCTTTGATCTAAGTCAGAAACCAGAGCTGTGGCGAGTAGGGGTCCTGCAGGACCCCCTTGGATCCTCTTCCAACAATCACATAGCATAATAGTAAGTGCATTCTAATGAATGAATTAGGTATCAGCAAAAGTAATTGCTGGAAAGAACCCCATTGTCACGGACGGGAGTCGGGACCCAAACACGGATAGGAAGGGTGAGAGCAGAGTGACAGGTAGAGTGATTGGAATCAGGCAGAGAATTGGAACACTGACAGGCGGCAGAGGTACTGACCGGTGGCAGGCAGAGTAGTATGGGACGGGCAGTAGGTCGGTACACAGGCGGACGGCAGAAGCACAGACAGGGAGAAGGCAGAGTAGTCGGGGACGGGCAGATGGTTGGCTCACGGGCTGACAGCAGAAGTACAGGCAGGGAGAAGGCGGAGTAGTCGGGGACGGGCAATTGGTCAGTACACGATAAATCCGAACTGAAAGCGAACACGTAACTGGCAGAGAAGCGCATGCGACTAAAGACCATGATCTGGCAGGGAAGGGATGACAGGGCTTTGTGGATATACTGCAGGTAACGAGGTGAGTGGGAACAGGTGCGTGATCGTGGATTGGGAACAGGTGTGGGAGTGGATGAGGAGCAGGTGTGTGAAAGACTCAGTGATGCGAGGACCCACCTCCGCGTGATTGTGGAGGCGGTGGCGTGACAGCCATACACATTAACATGAAATAATAAGCAAAGTTTACAAAGAGACAACAGAGGTTGGAACTAATCTGGACACTAAGAAAAGTAAAGTTTTCAGGTGTTTTCTGAAGATGGGCAGAAAGTCTGCTATCCAATCTTACAGGGGAAGCCGGTTTCACCACTGAGTTGCCAGGACAAAGAATAGTTTTGACGGCATGCACTAGGAACTGTCCTGAAGGGGCGAAACGGTCATGAGCCCAGAGGTGAATTGGCATGAACCATGGCCGTGCAGTGGATGGTTTCATCTGGAATCCAGTGGAGTTTTCGAAGAAGAGGGCTGACATGGGAGAACTTGGGAAGGTTGAACACTAGGCTGGCTCCTGCATTCAGAATACGTTTCAGGAGTTGGATTACACACGTCGGGAGCCGTACTAAGTATGAGTTGCAGTAATCCAGATGTGAGATGACAAGTGCCTGGATGAGTGCCTGTGCCACTTACTGTGTGACATAAGGACATCCTTTACAAATGTTGCAGAGACTGTAGCCGCAGGATCAAGTCGCTGCCTTGACGTTAGCAGAGAAAAGCTGGGTGTTGTCTAGTGCACTCTGGGAAGAGGACACTAGTTGTTAACCATAATGAAACATTATGACCACGGTCATAAACTGGTGGAGGGAGTATGATGCTCTGGGCAATGTCCTGCTGGGAAACCCTGGGTCCAGGCATTCATGTGGATGTCAATTTGGAACGTGCCACCTACTTAAATATGGTTGCAGACCAGGTACACACCTTCATGGCAATTGTATTCCCTGGTGAAATTGCTCATATTCAGCAGGAAAATGCATCCTGCCACGGCCCACATTGTTCAGGAATGGTTTAAGGAACATGATGAAGAGTTCAAGGTGTTGCTCAGCCCTCAATTCCCCAGATCTCAATCCTATTGATAATCAATGGGATGTGTTGGACTGACAAGTCCGATCCACTGACAAGTGGCTGCACCTTGCAAATTACAGGACTTGAAGGATCTTCTGATAATATATTGGTGCCAGAAACCACAGGACCACTTCAGGGGTCTTGTAGAGTCCATACTTTGGTGGGTTGGTTCTCTTTTGGCGGCAGATGGAGGACCAACAGCATATCAGGCAGGTGGTCATAATGTTTTAGCTCATCTGTGTATGTTCTGAAATGGATAGGGCTTCCCACGGAAGAGGTGGTGGGCCGATGTCCAAATGGAAAGGCGTACTTTGATGCTTGTAGTCCTCTGGGTTTTGGAAGAAGAGCAGGAGAAAATAAGTGAGTGCTCTGCCAAGTAGGAAGCAATCCAATTGTGAGCAGAGCCTGAGATGCCCAAATCAGACAGGGTGGAAAATAGGATATGATAGTTCACAGTGTCGAAGGCTGCGAATAGATCAAGGAGGATGACAACCGAGGATTGAGAGTATTGACACTGTGAAAAGCTTCTGTTACATTGAGAAGAACAATGTATTCTTTTGAAGCCTTGCTTGTTAGGGTTGAGAAGATTGTTCTTAGAGAGGTAAGAAGACAGTTGGTTGAAGATAAATCTGAACTGAAAGCAAACTCGTAACTGGCAGAGAAGCGCATGCGACTAAAGACCATGATCTGGCAGGGAAGGGATGACAGGGCTCTGTGGATATATTGCAGGTAACGAGGTGAGTGGGAACAGTTGCGTGATCGAGGATTGGGAACAGGTGTGGGAGTGGATGAGGAGCAGGTGTGTGAAAGACTCAGTGATGCAAGGACCCACCTCCGCGTGATTGCAGAGGCGGCTGCGTGACAGCCATACACATTAACATGAAATAATAAGCAAAGTTTACAAAGAGACAACAGAGGTTGGAACTAATCTGGACACTAAGAAAAGTAACGTTTTCAGGTGTTTTCTGAAGATGGGCAGAAAGTCTGCTATCCAAACTTACGGGGGAAGCCGCTTTCACCATTGAGTTGCCAGGACAGAGAATAGTTTAGACTGCGTGGATTAGGAACTGTCCCGAAGTTAGTGCACTCATCTGTCTTGGAAAGAAGAGATAGAAAGGATACAGGCCCATAATGTTTGACATCAGAGGGGTGAAGTGTTGCTTTCTTTGAAAGGGGAGCCACTGTAGCCATCTTGATGTCAACTGGGACAGTCAGTGCTCAGTGAATAATTAAGGGATCAAAGGAAGTCTCTTGAGATGGTCTGAAGAAGAGACAAGGGGCCAAAATAACTTACTAAAAGAAAAATTTGGTTAAATGCATTTAAATAGTATTTGATATCCATTAAAGTCACAATGGCGGCTGGGTATGTGTTGTCTTTTGATTATCTGCTCAATACCTGTTAGCCATTATCAGCACCCCCTGATCAAAATATCATCCTGTGGCTATGTCAGAAACAACAAATGTTTTGTATTTAATTAGAATCCTGAAGCAGTAGCTACTTTTTCTGAAACCGCACAAACCTTTCAACTATACCCTGTTGAAATGTTTGTGTTTTACAACTGACATTACTTCATTCAGTATTACAGCTGTTTTTATCTGATATAATGATATCGTTAAGTAACCTAACAAACAACTTTCTCTTTCAGGCAGTAGGGGTTGAGCTGGCGGACAGGGCGGAGGTCTTGTCCAAGCTAGAAGCAGACTCCCAGGCCTTGGCCCAGTTCATTTCCTCTGGGGAAGCAGCCCGCATCAAGGCCCGGCTCACCCAGATCGGCAGGTACTGATTTCTGGATGGTTTTACCTACCATGGTTAAATGTGCTGTGTGTAAAAAATAAATGTGTTGTAAATGCCTCTAGATAACAACATCCATTAAAATACCTAAATTAATTGCAATGTTATTGATTATGTTATTTGTTGCTGGGATGTAATAATGTTTGCAAGGTTATTAATCACCTGTATTATGCAGTGTAGTTAAAAATTCTTTAAAACTTATCTATATTGTTCTGGAGAATACAGTTCCTATTTGTTTGGTCTCTGATGCTGTACATTGCTGAGTGTTATTCTTTCATGTGCAGGTACTGGGAGGAGCTGAGAGAGAGTGTGGAACAGCTGGATGCACAGCTGCAGGAGAGCTCTTCCACACAGCACCGCTTCAATACCAGTCTGGAAGAGGTAGAACAGAAATAGGCTTAACACCAAGTAATCTCTGGAGAATAGTAGTATTACCACATTCAGATTACTCTGTAAGAATTTTGGAAAGTTCCTAATTTTAAAATTTCTTTTAATAAAAGGCCCAATCAAGTCTTGGTGATCTCCGTGAGAAATTGGACCACCCTGTCACCTCCTGTACCTCCTCGACAGAGACCTACAAAGTTCTCCAGAACCACATGGCATGTCTTTCCCTCACTTTGATTTTATGATTACGATATATTGACATAATTGAATTTCTTATTTAGGCTACCTAATATGCTTAATTTCATGTTAGACATAGCATTAGGCCTCAAGAGGGTCACTTGTTTTCTGTCCTCAGAGAAACACATTTGTAGATTTAAGGTTGTACATTAAGACTATCTCTATGAAATACTGTTTCATATAACATTCTGACATTTGATCAACAATATTTTCTTGCTGTTTGTTGGCTGTGCCTTTTAAAGCTACAGTATATAATGTTATATTAATCAAGGGTTTTACTTCTTTCTGTGGAACTTCTCTGTCTATCCTCCAGGAGGTGTCTCAGAGCTTGGAGCAACTGAAGGCAGCCTTGTTGGCCCTGTCTGCTGGGGCTCGTAGGCTCAGCAACAGGGAGCAGGCAGAAAGGGCCATGGCAGCTCTACAGACAAGCTACGACCAGAGCCTACGGCAGGCCCAGGACAAACAGATCACACTGGAGAAGCTCCTGTCTTTGTGGCAAAAGTAGGAAGAAAAAACAATATTGGTTCCGGATTCTCAGACACAAATTACGCCTAGTACTTGAATATACAATCTCTTCATCAAAGTACTATTGAGATCTGATCAGATCTGGACTTGATATAGATCTGGGGAACTGATTATTTAGCTATGAAATAGACACAAAACATTTGTTTTTAATGTTCTTTAAAAGCTAACATTTTAATACTTTGTTTCAGGTATGAAAAGGAACGTTCTAGCTTTGTTTCCTGCTTGGAGAGATGTGAGTCTACATCCAAACCTGAGAGTCACTGTCTGCCTGCAGATAAAACCAAGCTACATAGTGAGCTGCAGGATTTGCAGGTACAGTTATTCTTCCAATTTTAATTAATGTCCTGATATTAGAACAAATTTTCTGAGACACAGAGAAGGCCTGAACATTCTCTATTTAAAATGACGGATTCACGGACAAACATTATGCCTAGTCTGGGATCAAAAAACGCATTTGTTTGCGAAAAAGTCCCCAAGTGGTTTTTGTCCATAACTTGATTTAATGTTTGCTAAATCAGAAACTGTTATTTTGCGCTGGTAAATTTTCAACAAAACTGTCTTCTGTAGAGCTTGCAGTCTGATGTGGTGTCACTGGAGCCCCTCCACACTGTCCTGGTGGCGTTAGGGACATCCCTTTACCCTACTGCCCCAGAGGAGCGGGAGAGGCAGCTCAGAGAGGACCTGGAGCAGCTGAAGAATAGATGGAGCTCCCAGAATGATCTAATCCCCATCAGGTCAGTCAGCTGTGTGCTTATCACATGCTTTAGCACAAACCCAAATATTCAATCAGATTAAAATCAAATTTGTAGACACAAGTTGTTGACTAATGAATCTTGTATCTAGTACTGCATGACACAGTACATAGCATCTGATTTATTAAGTGTTTATTCATGTTCCTTTTATTTGAACAGAATCCAGGAGCTCCAGAGCCACCTCTCTCGGGTGGACGAGTTTGACCAGGCTCTGCATAGGTTCTCTCAGTGGAGTGAGGCATTCCTCTCCACCCTACATTCAGCTTCCCAGGTCAACATCACTGACATTCAGCCCTCTGTGACCCAAGTCAAGGTACGAGTGGTCAACTAGTCATTCAGACTGTCCTACTGTAAGAAATCTGTTATAAGATGTATATGACAATATTTTTTGTCTCAACCTACTCCTTTGTCTCATTTATGGTCTGCTGTAGGAAACACTGGCTGCACTGCAGAAGCAGAACAGTGTAAGGGAGAGTCTAGAGCTCCAGACAGAGAGACTGTGTGCATTAAGTGAACCCCATGATGCACAGCTTCTCCAGGGTAGACAGGGGAGCTGCCTACAGCCCTACCTGGAGGCCCAGCAGCTGGTTGAGCTCCGGATGGACTGCCTTGATGAGCTTGAAGTCTTCCTGGAGGTAAAACAGAGTCTCAAGTTACACTCTTTAGAGTAGTGCACTATATAGGGAACAGGGTGCGATTTCTGACTCAAACCGTTGGTTCTATAAAAATGACCAGACTGCATTTTAAGATCTACTGTAGCTGTAGGGCCGTCTCGTTCAATGTCTACTACAGTGACTTGGGGCGTGATTGAATAACTCTATGGCTTGTACCAAAATGTGGTCCCAAATCCTAGAATCACGACTGAACCCTAAATGTATCATCTGGAAGTTGGGGTTCTCAAATGCTTGAAGAGTTGTAGATATAACTTTGCATACCACACTACCTACAGACCCACAGTGAGGCTGCAGGAGTACTACGAGTCCTGAGGCAGACAGTGGAGGGCGCAGGGAGTTGGGACCGAGGTCGCGTGGAAGAGTTGCAGCGAGAACTTGAGGCCGTTGTCCCAGACATCAGCAGACTGGAGACCCAGGCAGCCGGCCTGGACAGCAGCCTCTGTAAAGGTATTTCTATTGTAATTGTATTTCTCCCCAACCCTGAAGCACATTGTTTTGCTACCATGCTACTAACCGTGCTCTACGATCTGTACGAAATCTGTTGATTTGATTTAACTGAAGGCCACCTCCACATGGTGAGTGGTGAGGAGGGGTCCTGGTCCCGGACATCGTGTCGGGTTCTGGCAGACGGTCTGAGCGGGGAGCTGGACATGGTGAGGAGCCTACTAGGAAACAAGCAGAGTGAAGCAGAGGCTTTGGGAGCATTGTGGAGCTCCTTCAGGCAGAGGAAGGAGCAGCTGCTGAAGAGCGTTGAGGACATTGAGGAGAAGGCTGACCGCCAGAACCTTAGAGAGCCCAGCCCATTAGCACTGCAGCAGAGGTAAGTGGTTTAATTTAAGCACTGTTATAATTTTGGTCTTATTCTGCTATTAATTTGCTTATTCCATTTACTGTACATAATCTCTCCCTTTTCAATAGTCATGAGTATTGGGACTAGCTGACTGTATTTGAGTCTTTCTCCATTCTCTTTCATTGTCTATGTTGTTCAGGCTTCGGTTCTTCAACCAGCTGGAGGATGAGCTTCAGTCTCACCAACACGAGGAGCAGTGGCTCAGGGACAAGGGTCAACAACTAGCTCAGAGAGATCCAGAGCTGGCTGGGGAGGTTCTACGAGAAATCAGCCTCCTGGAAACCACCTGGGAGGACACCAAGAGACTCATCACTGACAGGTAGGATTTTCATGTAACGATGACAAAAATCTGTCTTACAAAATGTTTTAATACAATGGATACTGTTGAGAGAAAACAACCACAACAGACTTATTATGCTGGACATGAGAAATCAATTAACCAGTCTGAATTTAACCTGGTTCTTCTAGAAATACTTAAAAATTGCAAGTTACACAACAAAACGTCTGTGTAGAAGGAAGTCCAAACAACAAAAATAAGGCTTTACATTGTCCATATGTCATGAATCAAAAACAATACTGATTGATCCAAAATGTTATTAAAAATTTTGAGTAATAAATAGGCTTAAGTTGTAGGTACACTTTGTATTAGGCAGGACCAATGCAGCATTCTGGTAGAACTGATGAGGGAGTACCAGAACCTAAAAGCATCTATAACCACAATCTTGGAGAACACTGAGGGTGTGACTGACATCGGCTCTGCTCTGACCGACCACGGAGAAACCAAGAAACTGCTTTCTAAGGTTAAAATTATAATGTTCTTAGTTGTCATTATAAACCAATGGGATTTACAACTTTGTAATGCAAACTATTTGACTTATTGCACAGTTCCTAGCTGGTATAATATTATTACTGATCATTCATCATACATTCAACTTCATAATGAATCACCACTTCCTAATAAAATGTTGCTTTTCTTTCAATCATCTCTACCTATTCAGAATGACACAGTGAAGGCACAGATGTCAGCCAGGCAAAGTGAGCTGGACCAGTTCTCCAGTAAAGGCAAACAGCTGTTGAGTGAGCTGAAAAAAATCCCTGATTGTGAGACCCAGCTGCTGAAAAAGGATATGGAGACACTGGTGGACCTGTGGCTGGATGTAAGTGTACATAGAAAGGATACAAGAACAGTCCATAGTTCCAAAATACCATTTATGCAACACAGATGTTGCCAACAGCACTGTGTTGTGGTGTTTTCTTGTAAATGTTTCAATTTACAAGACAGAATAAACTTGCATGTTAGCTATTGAGAAACAATACCTTAATGGTTGATGGCAGATGGCAATGTCTGACACTCATGGCTGCAAGATATCATGCCTGTAAGGATCATAGGAAGGAAGGATGGACCCTAGAAAGTGTACCTGCTGCATAAACATCAGTTTATGGGATTGTATGTGGAATATGTTGTTTTGTCCTGGTACAAGCTTGATCTGAGTCAACAAAAACAAATCTCTGTTGATTTTCTTCATGTATCTATTACATGGCAATATTTTGCCTCCACAGTTTTATGAAATCCTAGAGGTTAATTTAGTCCCTTTACATTCCAGGTGTCGGAGAAGATCGAAGACAACACTGAGTGTCTGAGCCAGAGCCTTGCATTGTGGGATGAAGTACGGCACCTTGGTGAGGAAATCGAGGGCTGGACCACCAGTTCAGTGACGGAACTCAATGAGAGCCTGAACAATCTTAATGACAGTCAGAGAATGGAGACAAGACTCTCTGCTTTACAGGTACTGTCACATACTTTCATTTTAATGTGAATAGGAAGATGTTGGAATGAAAGTGGGGTTTGTCATCTATCGCATGCTGTCCAATCAGTTATATATTTTTTTGGAGCCACACCAACGTTCCTAATCATCAACTTAACTATGTCATAACTGCTCAAAATGCTAAATCAAATGTTCCCTCCTTGAATCAATTTTTTCTTCCTGTCTCTGTCCAGGTGGAAATGGTAGATAAAGAGCAGAAGCTTGTGACCCTACAAGGTAAAGTGTCAGAACTGAAGCAGCTCAGTCACAGCCAGGAGACTCCTGCTAAACTACAGGTACATGATCCCTTAGAATCCAAGACTTAAAAATGGTCTGTTTTCACTTTTAGAAATTCTGGTTTAAAGTTATAGATATTTCTTAGACATACAATTGACCCATTTGGTTTGCCCCATAACTATAACACAGAGCCTAACTTCTAAATGTTCATATAAGGTGCTTGAGGCAGACCTGATGAAGAAGATGAGCCAGGTGCAGAAACTGTGTGAGCAGGCCAAGGGTAACCTTCATGATTTCAGCTCCCAGAGGAAGCAGCTCGAAGACTACATTACTCAGATGTCTGATTGGCTGAAAAACCAAGAGCAGTCCCTGATGAGCTCACAAATTGGCTTTGACCCAGAAGACATCTGCAGAGTCAAGGTAGATAGACATTAAATTGAACAGTTGTCACCTGAAAACACCCTTGACGACACGTGTACATAATTTATTTACCTAAAGTAGATAAGACTTTCTTCACACTGGTATTAATGCTTTTCAATGAATCTTTGATTTGAATGGGAATATACCAGGCTCTAGAATACCAAGCCTGTAACAGTATTACAATATATACTTGATATTATCTCAGAAATTACACCATTTCAGATTCTTCTAGGGACACTTAACCTCATCACACATATTATTTTATGTTATTTTGCTTGACATTATTTTGCTCTACTATGTGTGAATTACATGACAGGACCTCCAGAAGGACCTTCAGAACCAGCAGGGAAGCATAGATTCCACCAGGGAGAACCTGAACACCCTGTGTAGGAAGTACCCATCAGAGGAGCTGGCTGGGCTGGGTAGTGGACTCACTGACGTTATCAAAAGCTATGAGTCTGTCAACCAGCTGTCCTCCAGGACCCTGACCTCCCTGCAGCACGCTCTGCAAAAACACTTCAACGGTGAGGAGGACTGCAACCAATAACACATTCATTGGTTTAGCGATCTGTTCTGCACTGCAGTGCTGTATTTGATTCATCACTACTTGATGACTATTATATAGATTATGTTGATAGTTTGTCTCTCTCGTTCTGTAGACCTAGTGCGCGAGTTCCACAGCTGGCTATCTGGGCAGAAGGAAGTGGTAAAGGAGTGTTCTGACAGATCAGGAGACACCAGCATCATTGAGCGTAAACTACAAAAGCTAAAGGTACGGCATAAACACGACATGTAACCCGTCTTTGTACAGGACTAGACAATCTGTGCCCGCACCTTACACAGTATATTACCTGTCACATACAGTACAGTATGAAAGACATATGTCCATGTTTTCTTTAGGGGGCTCTGGAGCGTGTGGAGGAGGGGGAAGTTCGTCTCACTCAGGTTTGTGAGGAAGGAGAGAAGCTGCTGCTCCACCTCCCCAAGGCCAGCGCTGGCCAGGTGCAGCAGCACCTCTCCTCCATCCAGCAGGACTGGGATCACTTCATAGAGCAGTGTCGCCTCAACCAACAGGCCCTGGAGGATACCACTACCCAACTCAATGGGTAAGAGATCCACTGAATTACGGTTCTTGTAATTTCCTTCATCTTAACCTATCAAGGCCTTTCAAAGTGTTGCTCTTATTCTTTTACACCCACACAGATGGGTGGGGTGAAGCTAAGAGGAATAGAACTTTCGAATATTGGAATGGAAACGGGAGACAGGAAAACAATCACAGATCTGTCTGAGTCCCCAACTGTAATGAAGGGGATATGCTGTGTCTGTCTTTCAGGTTTGATGGGCGTCTGAAGAGGCTAAGGCGGTGGCTGGAGAACATGGAGCAGAGGCTGACCACAGACCTGCCAGAGGTGAAACACAGCAGTCCTGAGAAGGTCACACTAGACGTGGTGGAGGAGTACCACCAGGAGGTGCTCAAGGAGAGAGACTCGTTTGAGCGATTGTGCCAGGAGTCGCAGGCGCTAAATGAAAGTGGCCGGGGGGACGGTGGCGAAACACGGGTGGCCGCAGGGCTGCAGTCTCAGCACCAGGCTCTGCTGCGGAGGGTCAGGGAGAGGCTGCGGAGCTGCCAGCTTACCCTGCAGGAACGCCAGGCATTTGAGGAGACCCTTCAGAGCACCAGGTCCTGGCTGAACGGAGTTCAGGAACGACTGGGGAGCCTCAACAGCACAATAGGGAACAAGGAGACGCTGGAGAAGAGACTAGTGCTTGTTCAGGTCAGTTGAACCCAAAATAGACCGGATTCATTTTTTAAAGGTCTGGTGGCAATGTTAGAAATTAGGCATTGCAAGTTAAAAGGGAAGTCCTTTTAGACACGGTATGTAACAAGTGTAAATAACGGTGGTTCCAGGACATCCTGCTGATGAAGGGTGAGGGTGAGGTGAAGCTGAACATGGCAGTAGGGAAGGGTGAACAGGTCCTGAAGCTCAACAGTATGGAGGGACAGGAAGCCATCCACTCCCAGCTGCAGAACCTGAAGGACGCCTGGGCTAACATGCTCATGACCTCCATGAGCTGTCACAGGTATTGTGAACGCTTGTATTGCTGCACCCTTCTATCAGTGGGGGCTGGTGAAACTTAATTCAGGAGAATGGGCTAACCAATGCACAATGTCACTCAAGAGCATACATTTTCTGAAGCAAAAGGCTTAATTTTTATTAATTCAATGCTGCTGTATATAAATAATTAATATACAAAAAGCTAAAAAATCACTTCAGAAACAATCCAATATATAAATCATACTTAACACATACTTAATACATACTGAAATAAAGTCTGGGATAGCGGTGTAACTTGCCTATTATTGCTTCAACGCGACTCATCTGAACCTGTCTTCCTCCTCCATGGGCCTCTCAACCTTTCTTTTGTTCTTTCCTTGGCCTCTTGGTGACTTATTCTTTGCATGAAAAACTACCAATTGCTTATTAAACAACTGTGAAGACAGAGATTTGTGCACATGCAGAAGAGGTTCATATTAAATATTGAAGTTTGTAACAGCTGTGACTAAAATACTTTCATTTTGATTGAAATGATTTACTGAACTGAATCTTGCATATTTAGTAGAGAGCTGTGTTTATTGTTTAACAACTATTTACTGAGCATTTGTCTTGTGTGTGACAGAATTGAAAAATTACTGTTGCAACATAATAATGCTGTTGTTTTCATTAAAAGTCAAGAAAAAAACAAAACTTCCTGTGTTTATCTTTTCCGTCAGTCGCCTGGAATGGACGGTAGCCCAGTGGAGTAGCTACCAGGAGAGTAAGAGCCAACTGCAGCAGTGGATGGAGTGTGTAGAGCAGGAGGTGATTTCCATTTGTTAACTAAATGCAATGGGCTCTCTAGATGACAGATGTCAAATCGATTCCACTGAGGGTGTTGTGAATTCTGGTTTGTGCCCAGTTGTGATATGTACAACCAGGTGAGGGGAGATCCTAATAAGTAACCCAAATAAGCGCACATCTTAAGAGCGAAAACCAGCAGACACTCAACTCTTCGTGGAACAGGGCTGACACCTGTGCTCTACATACCCCTGAGATGACTAAAATGTGTATGTAAATGTAGATGGGTCTGGCCCTGGCCCAGCAGCCTGGCCTGAAGGAGAAAGCATCTCTCCTGGAGCGGCTCAGGGCCCTACAGGCTGATGTGGAAGCCCACGCAGCACCACTGGCCAGGCTGACAGAGAAGGCTGCAGAGCTGCATGAGAAGACAGGAGACCAGGCCTTCGGATCAGAGCAGAGAATGGAGCTCAATACGCACTTTGCTGACATCACTGCAGTTGTCAAGGTAATAAAGCCTTGTTCTTTTTGGATGGCAGTGATACAGGCTTTGCTTCTATGTGTATACAGTACATTCAGCACAAGAGAAGTATGAAAATGTATGCACTTACAACTGTAAGTCGCTTTGGATAAGTCTGCTAAATTACTGGAATGTTAGGAAGTTAATGATCAGTCTGAAAATTTTTGTTAAAGAAAAAATGTGTTATTTACATCAATTCATGTTATTGGATGTTGTTGATGTGTTTAGGAAATATCTTAACAGTCCTCCACAGCTTAGTCAGTGGGAAAACATGACCCTGCCTCATTCAGACTCTCTGCTGTCCACCACCCAGAGTAAGGTTCAGACCATGGAGGACATTGTGTCAGAACATGAGCACTACCTTGAAGCTGTGAGGGACTTCAATGACTGGCTGACCTCAGCCAAAGAGGAGCTCCAGCGCTGGTCCGACCTCTCAGGAGACTCCAGTGCTGTAAAAAGGAAGCTTGCCAAAGTTCGGGTAAAGAAGCTCAAGGATCACATACCAGAAGTATCTTAAACATTTGTTGTTAAAATTGATTTTTCTTTTAAATGTACATTGCATACAAAAAATGTATAGGACATCAGAGTGACAGAAGCAGATTAAACAGTTAGCTAACAACAGTTGGCTTTCTAGTCATTATTTTCCTGATTAAATATTCCACATTCCCCAACAGGAGCTCATCGACTCCAGGCAGTGTGGCCGGGAGCGTCTGAACCGAGTGCAGCACTGTGGGGCTGCGACAAGGGACCACACCGGCTCCGTGGGCTTCGAGGCAGTGGAGAGGGAGGAGGCTGCCCTGCTGTCTGCCTGGGAACAGTGGGAGCGCGGGGCTCTGCAGACCAGGACGGGCCTGGAGACCGCCCTCTCTCAGATCGCCAGCTCAGAACAGGAGTTTAACTGCCTGGCAGCTCAGCTGGAGCAGGACCTACAGGAGTTTAGCGGTCACCTGCAGGAGTGGAGGATCAGGCTATCTCAGGCTGAGGGCAGGAGCAGTGGGGAGGAAGCTGTCCAGGGCTGGCAGATTGCAAAGGTCAGCCTCATTTGCAGCTGTTTTTTTGTATACATACCGTATAAAAATGCATGCAGTTTCTTCGGACAGCATTTAAACCCCTTCATCTCCACATTTTGTTATGTTACAGCCTTTTTTACCCAAAGCAAAAATGTGTTTTTAGATGTTTGTGATGTTTAAAAAAAATTAAACTCAAGTATTCTTCGGTCCTGTAAGTGCCATTTCGCACATCTAACTTCACCATGAATTAGTTTGGCTGGACGATCAGGTATAGGAAGAGTTTTGGGGTTCCAAACTTTTTCTCTCACAATAATGATTTACATTGTGTACCTGGAGGTTTTTTATAAACTTTCATGTTCTAAACATCAAAACAAGCTCAGTTGTTAATATCATGCAAAGGGACTGAATACTAACGTACATGAGATATTTATTTTCAATTAATTGGCACACATTTCTAAAAACTTGGTTTCATTTTGTTATTATCGGGTATTGTGTGTAGATTTATGGCATTTTTAAATGCACAAAATTTAGTCTATAACACAATAACATTTGGAAAAAGGAATATTTGAATACTTTCAGAAAATTTGAATACTTTCCTGTTGCTGTTGCAACAGTGCCAAACAGAAATGTAATAACGGAAGGTTTTGATTTATAATAGGTGAGACTTTGGTCAGCGTTGCTGTTTTAAATCTTCAGACCTTTACACGATCCCCCATTCTCTCTTGAATTTTGTTTTGTTTTGATGTCTGCTGTGACATCCAGGACACTCTGGAGGGCCTGGTCAAAGTGGAGCCCATGTCAGACAGTTTGAAGTCCCAGCTCAACGACCTTTGGCGGTTCTCGAGAGACCTGGGTGCTCAGTCAGAAAGAGTGTCCTCCCTCATAAAGGAATACAACAGGTGAGTCAGTTAGTGACAGAACAGACGGTTCTATTATAGATAATGCAAATAATATATTTGGGAATCATTAAGGATGTTTGTATTAAATGCTATTCTGCAGAAATGTCATTCAATTATTGACTCAATTCGATTTCAACTTATGTGGCCCAACGAATTCCTTGGCACCAATGGTGGACTTCAAAGTGAAGTGTGCAGGATAACCTCTCAAGTGATTCTATTTGGTCCTGTCTTCTCTGTCATAGTCTGACTCTGCATGCATCCAGAGAATGCCAAAGCAAAGAGAAGCTTCTAGAGCAGCGGTTCCGTGCTGCTTTCCGAGAGTTCCAGCAGTGGTTGGTCAATGCCAAGATCAACACAGCCAAGTGCTTTGATGTGCCTCAGAACCTCAGCGAGGCTTCATCCAGTTTACAGAAGATACAGGTACACTATGGGTCAAAGGTCTACTAATATTCCAGTAAATATTAAGTCAACAAAAAGTTATTGTTAAGGAAAGCCTTTTGTCCTTAACTTTGCAAGAATATGTTATAGCGGTGGATATTTGGGTCATGAACACAGAGACAAGGTAGAGTTCCCAAGCGCGGAGTGCTATGTTAAATCACAACCCAGAATACAAAAGGCAGGCAAAACAGGGCAGGCAAGGGTCGGTACACAGGTCGGTTAGAATCAGGCAGAGGCACAGAAGGACAAAAGCGAAAATCAAGGTCAAAATACAAATGTGCTAACAGTGGTCAGGTACAGAAAACCACAAAAATAAAGTAGCTATGACAAGCTCAGTAGAGTAGCAAAACACAATACCTCACAAAGGACGCTACAAACAGGACTGAACATTAATAGGATCAGAGTGGGGTCAGATGAAGAGAAACACAGGTTAAACTAATAAAGACTAAAACAGGAAAGCAGGCTACGTTCCAAACAGCACAGAAACAACATAACAGAACATAACCATAAACATGCAGGCGAACCCTCACAATTCAGTTTTGGAATTGACTCACGTCTTGGTCCTTTCTGTTGCTACCAAGGAGCTCCTAAGTGAGAGGGAGCAGGGCCACTCCAAGCTGAATTCTGTGGCGCTCAGTGGCGATCTTTTGGTCAGCATCGCTGCCAAAGACAGAGTGGACGCTGTCCGGGTCAAAATGAATAGTGCCAGAGAGGACTGGAAGACACTGATGTCCAACTTGCACCACAGGGAGACCTCTTTACAGGTAAACAACCCTGAGTATTCAGAAAGAGAGAACATTGTTGGCCCTTTACTGTTTTGTTTTACTGCAACCTCGGTTCTGAATTTGCAGTGTGTATCACTTATATGTTCCAGAACCTCCAGTGTCAGATGAAGGACTTTGAGGCGAGTGCAGAGCCTCTTCAGGAGTGGCTTCACGGGACTGAGGTTGCCGTACAGGAGAGCAGCACGCGGCTCCATGACCTCACCGCCAAAAAGCAGGAGTTGCACA
Source organism: Esox niger (assembly GCA_016801105.1). NCBI lineage: Eukaryota > Metazoa > Chordata > Actinopteri > Esociformes > Esocidae > Esox > Esox niger. The sequence continues at coordinate 58,046 of JACXGJ010001339.1, read as the reverse complement.
AGCTGCAGGTATACGTGGCCCCTGGCCTGTGCCACTGTGTCACATCAGGAAGACCTCTCGCCATGCAACTGTCTGAATCATCCTACCATTCCACCCAGCCCTGCCAGGCAATAAAACGGCCAATACCGAAGCTCACCATTTCAACTCTATCACAGTGAATCACAGCCACTGATGGAGTTCTGCATCGCACTGTTAAAGCTTATCATAACTCCTTTTTTCTATTTTCTGCCTGCCAACTTCCTTATCAATTCTTAAATGCATCTGCACTGTGTACGTTTACACAGTTGAAACTTAGCAGCCGTGTCCAATGCTTTCAAAAGGCTTGAATCAATCTTTGTCTGTCTGTTCCTTAACCGTGTTTCAACTGCCTCGTTGTGACAGTAGATAATTACATTTCCGAATCTTTTTCTTTCCATGTCTGATCTCTACAAGTCTATGTTAACTTGGCTAACTGTCTCTACGTGTTGGCTTGCATGCCTCTGTGATAACCTGCTTGTGCCCTTGCAGTCTGTGCTCGAGGAATTAGCCTCTCGAGAGGTTCAGCTGATCAGGCTCAAAGAGAAGGCCCAGCTACTGTGGGACGGGCACGCGTCCGGAAAGGGCTTTGTCCACCGTGTCTCGCAGCTTTCTTCTCAGTACCTAGCTCTAACCAACCTTACCAAGGTAACTAATGCCAGTCTGACTGTCAGTCTACCTGCAGGGCAGGCAGGAGGCACTAGACTGGCCTTGTCTGGAAATCACCACTTGGTTAAAATGACATAAATCAATAAATGCTATGTTTTGCAGATGCTGAATTAAAGATCTGGACTATTGTTCAATACTATTTGTCTTTTTAGGTAATGCTGTATTGAAAATGCTTAGAAACAGATTATCCAGAATTGCTATTTAGTGGGCAAAATGACTATTGCTATTACTTTCTTACTCCTATAAATGTCTGTTCATTTGTCAAAACCTAGTTTAACTTTAGACCCAGGTTAAAAGTCATGTTTGCGCATGGTTGAATACACAGTGGCTAACCTGCTAAGTACATGGCAATACTGTGCGGTTTCACAGGAGAAGGCTTCCCGCATCGACAGGATCGTCACTGAGCATCAGCTGTTCTCCCAGGGTCTGAAGGAGCTGCAAAACTGGGTGGCCGACACCAGTCACATGCTGCAAACTTACTGTACGCCCACAGCAGACAAGAACGTCCTTGACAGCAGGATGATCAAGCTAGAGGTACAGTATAACGAAACTAGCTTAACTAAGCAAAAGAGAACTGAGGTTTATATAGCTTAACTAAGCTAAACTAGCTGAAAAACTAAATTTAACAGGGCTAACCGAAACTTAGACTTGGATTACAAGTTGTTAACAGTGAGCGAAGATAGCAATTTCTTGTCCATTCCTGAGGGGTCATTTCATAATACTTGGACTTTCATATCCCAGGCTTTGTTGACAGCACGTCAGGAGAAAGAGATCCAGCTGAAGATGATTGTCACTAGGGGAGAATCTGTCCAGAGGAATACCTCAGCAGAGGGAGTACCGGTAGTACGCAAGCACATCCAGGACCTCAAAGACTGCTGGGATGCCCTCCTTTCTGCCTCCATACAATGCAAAAGGTTAGCTCCTCTTTTTCATTACCTGAGTTAGAAATGCCTTAGTAGAGACCTTTGTGGGCTTAGAAAGATTTGTGGATTTTATAATGTTCCCAATTTGCTGAGAAGTCTTGAGGTCCAAATACATTAAACATGACAGAAAAAGATTAGTAGATTGGTATAGTCTAAAGACTGTATAAAAATACTCTGGAAAAAACACATTATTTTAACAGCTCAAACACCACATAATATTATTAACTGCAAACATTTATTTGTATTTTCTCACAGTCAGTTGGAGGGAGCCCTTTCCCAGTGGACAAGCTATCAGGAGGACGTGCGCCAGTTTGTGGACTGGGTGGAGCGTGTTGAGGAGAGCCTGGACCCAACAGACAAACAGTGTTCCGAGCTAAGAGACAAAACTGCCAAGCTGGGTAAAGCAAAGGTATCCATTGTCATGTTACTTACTATTATTAACAGTATATGGGAAATGTGATACAAAATAATAATGGCTTGATTGTAGCATACATTAAGAGGAAATCAACGAAAAATTGTTAAGGACACACCTACCATTGATAATGACTGGTCACAAAGTGTTTTTCAAACCATTTGTTTTATCGAAACGTGTTACCTTCAACCCATGCCATCCTCTAAGATACTTCAATGCAATACAGCTGGCAAGGTATTAACATAGGGTGCTGCATATTGGCTCAATGCTGCCCAGTGTGGATGGGTGGATGCCATGTCTTGTCGTGCTCTAGTGCCTTCTTGTGGTAGGTCAGGCACCGTGTTGACTCTCCTGCACATCACCATATTTCCAAATTGGACACAACAAATTTGAAAATGGGTGAAAAGCATACAATTGCTAAATCCTCTTACAATTTCTTTAAAAGTAACCTAACACTGTTTCTTGCCTTCGTTCTAGTGCTGTTCAAACATATGCAAAAGCCTTGTGCCATGTTGTATTTCTTTCAGCTTCTCTTAGAGGAGGTGCTGAGCCACAGCAGTCTTCTGGACACCATCAGTTTGAAGGGTGCCAACATGGCTGAACATTACGTCACACAGCTAGAACTCCAAGACCTGCAGGAACGATACAACACCCTCAAGGAAAATACCAAGGTAGGCACTTTTGGCATTTTCAATAATAGTAAAGACAACACGATATTCTCTAGGTAATGGCTTACCTACTATACATGGTGGCTATGGGAAAGATAAACATTGTTGAAACTATTTAATATGCTGGTATTTAATAGTTGTATAGTTTTATATGTCTACAATTCACATCATTGCCCTTGTGCTGCCAGAGTGCGGTGGGGAAGGCAGAGGAGCTAGTGCAAGCCCACCAGGAGTACCAGAGAGGCCTACAGGAGTTTGAGGCGTGGCTGGAGCAGGAGCAAGAAAAGCTGGGCTGCTACACACAGCTAGAGGGGGATGTGGACACCCTGGAAGAGACGCTACAAAGACTACAGGTCAGAAAATGAACACAAGGGACTTGACTGGGGTGCAGTCTAAGACACTACCTCATAGAGCAGAGGTGTCAGGCTCCTGGGGCTCAATCCCAGGGTGTGTCACAGCTGGTTGTCAGTGGGAGGCTACAATGGGCAATACACATTGGCCTTTCATTGTGCAGGTCAGGGAAGGAAACACTTGCAGCCGAGTCTGTGTCTCACTGTGTTCTAGCACGTCCTTGTGGCGGGATGAGTGCCTCCAAGTGACAGAGGATGTTCTATACCAACAAACTGGCAGAGAAAAAATAGGAAGCTAAGACGTTTCCTTTCAGTGCAACATGTGTAATTGGAATGACCAAAGACATGCAATACATGCAATGTTAATAACAATGGCTGCATCCCTGCATTCATTTCCAGGAGCTACAAGTCCAGTGCACGGAGGGCCAGGCCTTGCTCAACACCTTGCTAAACAGTAGAGACCAGGTTCTGCCCTGGGGCGAACCCCAAATCGAGGACCGCGTGCTGGAGACCGCACAGCAGGACTGGAAGATGTATCAGAGTAAGCTGGGAGACACCAGGGCCCAGCTCAACAGTGCCCTGGCCAAGCTCCGCCAGATGGAGCAGAAGTTTCAGCGTCTGGACAGCTGGCTGAAGAGCATGGAGAGCAAAGGTCAGCTACGAAGCCATCGGAGGTCAGACCGCGCCACCAAAGACGCTCAGCTGCAACTGATTAAGGTCAGCAGTGATTCAGCTTGCTATTGGACACCAAGTGACATCAGTGATGTTGTTGAGGATTGTTACAGTATGTTAGTTACATGTGTGAGTAGCAAGTATAGTTCTTCTGTTCCTCCTCCACTTCCTATCCATTCCGCAGTTCCCCAGCGTGTCAATACATAACATGCTATGTTATCTGTCTCTGTACACAGTGTTGGCAGGAGGAGGTGCTGGTGTACCAGGAGGAGGTGGAGGGTCTGAGTGTTCTAGCCCAGCAGGTCATTGATGAGACCCACATCAGCAGCCGGGTCAGCACTAGAGCCACCCAGCTCACCGCTCGCTACCATGCCCTGCTGCTACATCTACTGGTATGACAGAGAAACACACACCTTATATACTGATATTCTATTTTACGACTACAATGGGGGATCTGCAACTTTTTCCTGTCGGTTTTCCCTAAAATGTCCATCTGGGTTTTTGATCTGAAGGAGAGCATCAAGCAGCTACAGGAGGAGGTTTATTGCATTGAGGAGGCCCAGACTGTGTTCAGTACCTTCTCCGATTGGCTTAGTTCCGCCCAGAACAACTTTAGCACCGTGGCTATCAGCATCGATGTAGTGGACCGTATCACAATGGACAGGAAGATGAAGAAACTGGAGGTACAGTCTCAGAGTTTAGCCAGGCTATGCATCAAGGTACTTAGTTGTTGAAAATCAGTAGAATTGCAAAATAGTCTGTTATTTGAGCGTAGACATAGTGTGCTTTAGCATGGCAAACACTCTGAAGCATTTTAATACATTTGCTTTGCCTTAACCTTGTCCTGCTCTCTCTCTATGTCTGTGTGTCGTCCAGGCTCTGCAGAGTGACATGGAGCAGGGGCACAGTTTACTTCGGATGATGCGTGAGAAGACTGAGCGAGCCATGGCCTTCCTGGAGGAATCAGAGGCAGACCAGCTGAGGGAGGAGGTGGATGCTCGTCGCTCCCAGCTAGAGAGCTTAATGGCTGGGCTCCGCACTGAACACAGCTCCTTGGAGAAGTGTATCTCCCTCTCCAAAGACTTCCTAGACAAGTACAAAACTCAGGCTCAGTGGTTGGCAGAAACCAAGGCCCTGTTAGGGATGCCTGTTGAACCCAAAGCTGAGCTCTATCAGAAAAAGGCTCAATTAGCCAAATACAAGGTATGAAGTGTATCCATCATCTAATCTTTTCTCTTATAAAAATGAACATATTTTCTGCAACTCATTCATCCGTTGACATTCAGTGTTTTCTCGTTTACATAGACAATCCTGCAGACAGTGCAGTCTCATGATTCTGCAGTAAAATCTGTGGTTGAGAAAGGAGAGGCCCTGCTAGCAACGGTCCATGACCCCACAATCAGGGACAACATAAGCAGACTGCAGACAGACTACCAGGACCTCTGCACTGCAGCCAAGGTAGGTGTTCTACTACAAATGGACCCATCCGAAGTCATACTACCCGAAAGGCCGAAATGTTTTTGTTTCTACCTGGTGTATTTCACTGGCTTAGTGTCCCAGGTCAGAATTAGTCCCAGATTAAAAGGATAGGATGAACCAGGATTGTGCAGTGTTGGTTTTCACTCTGGTCATGCTACATTTAATTCCCAGCCTCATGTATTAGAGAGCTTCCTGGGTTAGTAGCTTCTTGTGATAGACTAGCTAGCTAACTAAAGCTTGGTTTGGCTTAGACAACAACTGTAGCATTGTCTGTCAGGTATAGCGTTTACTAACTATACTGTTTGCAGGGTCAGGTACAGAGTATGGCGGAGTGGGTGAAGGACCATGAGACCTACAACAGTGAGCTCCAGGAAGTGGAGAAGTGGCTCCTTCAGATGTCCAGCAGGCTGGTAACCTCAGACTCCATGCAGACCTTCAGCATGGATACGGCCACACAACAACTGGCTCGGCACAAGGTGAGAAAGATGACTGATGCTATAGAATAGAACCATATTAGAATCCATGGGAATGAAGTGATGTAATAATATTCATTATTCCATTACTATGGCCACCAATATTAATCTGAGGTTCTAAACCAGCATTTAGAAAAAAAAAATTCAAAACAATTCAAAAGTGTTTTGGTTTATTGTCCAAATCCTTCTCTGTCACATTTTGTTTTAGGCAATAATGGAGGAGATAGCTAGCTTTGAGGAACGCCTGACCAGTCTGAAGGTTAAAGGAGATGACCTGGTATCCAGTTGCACAACAGAGCAGGTGCAAGCTAAGATCAGCCAGCAGGTTCAGGGTCACCAGCAGGGCACCAGAGACAGCTACTCAGCCATTTGTAGCACGGCACAGCGCGTGAGTTGTACTGTAACATGAATTCTACTTTAAACTAGAAAATTTGGCTCTGCTTCAGTCTTGTCAGTTTTTCTCTGCTCCTGTCTTCTCTTCTATATTTCTATCTTTTATTTTGTTGTCTACGGGCTCCTCCTCCTTATGCTGTGCACTTGTTGTACTGTAAACACTTCTACCTTTGTATTATCTTCCTGACAGGATTAGGGTAAAATCAGAATTACCATAATGCCTATTCCACTACTGATTTAGAATTAATTTGGAAAAATCACTACACCTGACATAAAGCAAAATTAGAATTGAATGAAGCTTAGTTGTATTAAATACTTATTTAATAAAGCCTTATTTTAAGCAAATTATGTGATGACAGTAGTCTTACATTTAATGTTACTAATACCATCAGAGTTGAAACCATGAAAACATTTTTAGTTATTCCCCTAAAACATTTCTTATATTTACAGTGGTCTGGAAATGTTTCTAAGATCATGTTGGGGATTGTTCAAATTAATTATTATGTTTTATTTAATTTATTTTTTAAAGAATACATCATATAAAACACTGATATATCCATCTCCTAGCTAACTTGCTTTTTCACTGCACTAACCTCTGTTTGCTTCATCAGGTTTACCAAAGTTTGGACAAAGAGCTGCAGAAGCATGTCAGCCACCAGGACACTCTGCAGCAGTGCCAAACCTGGCTCTCCACTGTTCATCAGGAGCTTCAGCTGCAATGTCAACCTCCCTCTGGCCTGCAGGAGGCCCTCAAACAGGTGACTGAATTACTGATTGTTCTCTGCTCTTGTATAGCCAGAAAATGACAGTCAGATGACACAATAAATATGTTTCCATGGCAACTTCACTCCTTAGAATTCTGGAAAAGCCAAGATTCTAAATGACAGTGTCAGATCAGTGCTTCAATAGAATGAAAACAATCCTACTCTAACCCTAATCTTTCACTCTACATAGACTGCAGGGCATCTTATTTACCATAATTTACCTGTAGCTAAATAGGCCTTGACTTTTTCAAGGCCTATTTATTGTCTCTGTTGGACAATAAAAACGTAGTAAAACATCAGAAATGTAAAATATGGCTAAGTCCAAATAACGTTTAAGTCTTTGAAGATATTCAGTAGTATAAGTAGCTAGCAACATTCATAAGCTACATCAAAATAGTATACCCAATGAATTAAACTAACAGTATATGTTGTTTGTAAGTTTGTTATACAGGGTATTTAACTATTTTAATTTTGATACATATTCAGTTTGGAAAAAGAATGGTGGGTTATTGTGTGGCTGTAAGGTAATGAAAGATGAACATTTTAAAAGGGGATGGTGACCCTTAACCCCCTGTATATAGAGTTGTGCTCATGAGTTTGCATACCCTGGTAGAAATTGTGAAATTATGGCATTGATTTAGAAAATATGACTGATCTTGCAAAAAACTGTCTTTTATTTAAGGATAGTGATCGTATGAAGCCATTTGGCTCCTTTTTAAATCATAATGATAACAGAAGTCACCCAAATGAGCAAATGTTTACAGACACTTGAATGTTTGGCCTTGTTAAAGACACACAGGGTGACACACACAAGTGAAAATTACAATTAAAGTGATTTTCCCACACCTGTGGCTTTTTAAATTGCAATTAGTGTCTGTGTATAAATAGTCAATCAGTTTGTAAGCTCTAACGTGGATGCACTGAGCAGGCTAGATACTGAGCAATTAGGGAGCAGAAAAGAACTGTCAAAGACCTGCGTAACAAGGTAATGGAACTTTATAAAGTTGGAAATGGAAATAAAAAGATATCCGAAGCCTTGCAAATGCCAGTCCGTACTGTTCAATCACTCATTAAAAAGTGGAAAATTCCTCCTGACACTAATCCAAGGTCAGGTAGACATAAGAATTGCCATAAGAATTGTTCGGGATGAAAAGAAAAACCCACAGGTAACCTCAGAACAAGTACAGGCTGCTCTAGAAAAAGACAGTATGGTTGTTTCAAGGAGCACAATACGATACGTGAAAAAAATTAGCTGCATTGTTGAGTTGCCAGAAAGAAGCCTTTACTGTGACAATGCCACAAAAAAGCCTGGTTACAATATGCCCTGAAGTCAAATCAGCAGCTATACCACTTGCAAGAACTCGGGCCTCATAGACAACTATTACAAAAGACTACACACTGTCATTGATGCTAAAGGGGGCAATACACAGAAATAAGAACAAAGGGTATGCAGACTTTTGAACAGGGTCAGTAAATCTTTTTCTTTGTTGCCATGTTTTGTTTTATGATTGTGCCATTATGTTAGAATCTACAGTTGAATGTGAATCCCAGAAGAAATACAAGACATGTGTTTTGCCTGCTCACTCATGTTTTCTTTATAAATGGTACATTTAGCTCCTGAAAAAATTAAGAGACCACAGCATTTTTCACATCCTTGCCAAAAATGTCAAAAAGGAAAGTTTTGAGTGAGGAACAGAAGGGTTAAAAATTAAGCGCAGTATATTACCAATTCTCCCAGGGAATGCGAGCTTGAGCACAATTGTATATATAAGATACAGATCATGTTCTGGTTTCCTTCTCTGTTACATTTACAGGTGAAACACTACAGAGCTCTTCAGGAACAGGCCAGTACGTACCTTGATCTGGTCTGTTCTGTGTGTGACCTGTCTGATGATGCTGTGAAGGTCACTGCTGCTGAGGTCCAACACGTCAAACACACGGTGTGTAGGCCAGTCTCACTGTACATTAACATCTGGTCAGCATCACTTCACCCTAAAACAAAGAGAACATTGTTTTCGTCATGTGTTTCTGTTAAATGTAATTCACATGTGTAATACTGTGTCCTTTACAATCATTACCTCTCACAATACAAATAACAGGAATGCTTCGAGTTTAGGGCAAATAGCCTGTGAATATGAATACAGCAACTTTCAACGGAATCATAAAGCTGAAGTACACAAAGTTGTGCAAAGGTTGACTTGATGTTGTGAGCTCTGCTGTGCACTTTGCAGATCGTGGAGAGGATGTTGAGCTCCCAGGAGCTGTCTGAGGGCTGGAGGGAGATAAAGGAGCAGAAGCAAGAGCTGTCTGGTCTGTTCCAGGACATGGAGCAGCAGCTCCTCAGTCTCTCCAGAAGACCCACTGAACTTGAGACCAAGATTGCTGAAAACATGCTCAACCAGGCCCAGGTACCATGAGACCTGATGGAAACAGCCCACACTTTGGCATTAATGAAACTTTTAGGAACATAGACGTCTTTATAGGTTTTTTCATGAAGACTTCACTTTGATCACTGCAGATTAATAAATAAAATCTTAATTGTGATACAGCAAACGTAGCTTCAGAAAAAACATGCTTAATAAGCAAATGTAATTCATCTTTATCCTCTGTCTCTCCAACAGGAATTTAGCCAGCAGCTGAAGAGTAAACAAGCAACCTTAACCAGGATGACGGAGAGTGTAAGTCATCTGACTACAGGCCAGGACACTCCGGAACATGAGGAGATAGGGCGCCTGAGCCACGCCTGGCTGGAGCTGTGTCACCAGGCTAGAAAACTCCAGGAGCAGAGAGAGGAGGACCTGCAGAGGACTCGGGAGTACCACGACTGCATTGCAGCCCTCGAGGGCCTGTTTGAGCAGGTGTCTAAGGAGTGGGACACCCTAGCCAGGTGGGTTATCCATCTGAAACACACTGCCAGAGGGAAATGAACGTTTATGCAAAATGGATGCCTTGCACAACATCTGCCCTGATATGGCACACAATAATTATCTGAGGCTGATGTAATAAAATACACTGCAATCACCCACCTGGCTATTATTATTTTCGTAGGACTGAAGCTGAAAGTTCATCAGAGTACTTGGAGGCACTGAAGAAACTTTCTGTGGATCTGGAAAAGCAGAAGGGAGCTCTGGAAGACCTAAAAGATCAGAGACACAAGATCATCCACCATCTGAATTTGGATGACAAGGAGCTGGTTAAGGAGCAGATTGGCCATTTTGAGCAACGCTGGGCCCAGCTACAAAGTCTCATTGACAGGAAGATACAGGACTCTGTGCTAACCTTGGAGGACATGGCCCAGGTGTGTGTGTGTGCGTGTGTGTGTGTGTGTCCGGGCAGTTGAGAAAGGCGAAACACACATTTCTGATCTAACCTATGAAATATCTATTTATCAGGTTGAGGCTCGTCTTAGAGAGGCCAGGGAGTGGGCTGAGGAGCAGCAGCCGACCCTTTCTAAAGCCATGACGATGAGCCCTCCTCCAGAGCTGGCCCAAAGCTTCCTCTTTGACCACCTTAGCATCTGTAGTGAGCTGGAGGCTAAGCAGCTGCTTCTGGCGCAGGCCATAACCGATTCTGAACGTGTCCTGGCTCACCTTGGGCTCAATGAGCGCCAGCGCCTGCAGCAGCTAATCTCAGAAACCCAGACAGAGGTGGAGTCACTGAGTGTAAAGGTGGGTGCAGGTGGATGTTTACCCTTGTAGGATCTGAGCATTAACAACTACAATATGAATGTATGGTTCATTAGAAGTGAATGTGCCTAGATGAGAATAACAGAAAGTTAAGATTCTCCCTGTTGGTTACGCTCTGGTAACCACAGGAATGTTTACATTGACCATTTGGTGTGGGGGTTAGTGTCTTGGCTTTGCTAGGTAAACACACCCCTCAAGGTATTTAACAGCTTGTACCCCACATTACAGTTGAGAGAGTAGAGAGAGACAAAGGGAGTAGGGAAGAGTTTGAGCCTGTAACATCATGTGCTAATAGACTATCAATATGCTG
>JACXGJ010001339.1:0-47132 GCA_016801105.1 Esox niger | reverse complement strand
GTTATTATTACTACCACTACACGACATGGCTGATTTCTAACACCCTACATTATGTTTTTACTTATGTTTAGACTGCGACAATATTTCTTTCTTGTTTTTGTCATGTAAATAAAGGTGGCCCAGAGAAGGAATCACCTCAGCAAGGCATTCACAGAGAGAACACAGTTTCTCCAGGCTGTCAACCAGTCCATCACCTGGGTTCAGCAGAATGAGAAGAAGACCCAAGCTGAGGAGTACATTGCCCTGCTGCCTGATGACTTGGCCAAGCAGGTGCGGACCTGCAGAAACATCCAGAGCAGCCTGAAGGCATATCAGAGCGAGCTGACCTCCCTGTGGTCCCAGGGGAGAGACCTGATGAGAGATGCCACGCAGGACGAGAAGGTTGAGATGCTCACCAAGCTTCAGGAGCTTCAGAACATCTTTGAAAAAGCCCTGCAGAAGTGTGGCCAGAGGCTACACGAACTGGAAAAAGTGCTTGTCTCCAGGAAGTACTTCAAAGCGGACCTGGAGAAAACATGTCAATGGTTAAAACAGGCAGACATAGTTACCTTCCCCGAAATCAACCTGATGAATGGGGACTCTGAGCTGAATGTGCAGCTGTTGAAATACCAGCAGATAGTAGAGCAAGCAATGGAATATGAAAATCTACTACTGATTGTCCAGAGAGCTGGTCAGGAGATCCTGCCCACTCTAAATGAAGTGGACCACTGTTATTTGGATGAGAAACTCAATGCCCTCCCGCAGCAATACAACAGCATACTAGCTCTGGCCAAAGAGAAACAGGAAAAGATTGAACAAGCAATTCTAGCCAGACAGGAGTATGCATCTTTCATAGACGTGACTCACAAAGCATTAAAAGAGCTTGAGGAGCAGTTTCATAACTTAGGGACCCAACCTGTAGGTCTGCAGACAGAAGAGGTTGTAAATTTACAGCGAGACTACAAAGCTCTTCAAGTGGATCTGGCCAATCTCGGTTTGGCTGTCAGTGAACTAAACCAGAAGAAAGAAGGCTTCCGCAGCACCGGTCAACCCTGGAGGCCAGAGGAGATGACCCAGCTGGTGAGCCTCTACAACGGGCTCAAGAGACTCATCGAGCAGCGGGTAGAGCACCTCGATGACACACTGGAGTCCTTCGAGGATCACAAAGCCATGGCCATGCAGGTGGACTCGGAGCTGAAGGCCACCAAAGAACAGCTGGTCAAGGTGAACGCTGAGACTCAGTCAGCAGAGGAGAGACTGAAAAACTACCACGCCCTGGCCGGAAGTCTCCAGAGTGCCAGCTCTCATCTGTCCAGACTGGTGGAGCAGATGGATGACCTGGCTCCTCAGATCGACCAAGCTGCACACGAGGCCTCCAGAGAACAGGTGGTTTTGTGGCAGGAGGAGCTGCAGTCCCTGCAGTCCTCTGTGGGGGAGCTCATAGTGGAGTGTGAGAATAGGTTTGTCCAGAGTAAAGACTTTGAGACTGAGGTGAATCGCACCCTGGATTGGCTGCAGCAGATCAGGGATGAGCTGGGCTGTGCTGTTGTTGTAGATGTTAAAGTTGAGAAGGTCCAGGAAGAGATCAGGAAGCAGCAGATCATGCAGGAGGAGGTCCAGTCCAGGCTGAGGATTGTGGCTGCCCTGAGCAGCAGGGAAAAACAGAAGTACACTAGCGCCAACGAACTGGTGCCAGCCCACGTTGACCTGAGCCTGGAGGAGATGGCTAAGCTACAGGCAGACGTTCAACAAGCCATGAGCTCCAAACAGGTGAAAATATCTCCTACTCTCTTAATGTATATGAGCAAGTAAGGGAGTATCATTTTTTTCAGGCATTTCATTTTGGAACTTTGGGAATATTTCTGGAATCCTGCAACTCAGTAACAACATAAAAACCGTTAAATTGTAGACTGTTGGTTAACTTACTTGCTGCTAATGGTTTCCCACATCACATTTTCTCTGTTCTGTTTTCCAGATCACCCTGGAACAGGCCTTGGCATTGTGTCAGAAGTACCACTTCCGGATGCAATCAGCGTGTGAATGGCTGGAAGACGCGGTGGCCTTCCTACAGCTGGCCAGTCTTGGGGTGGATGTAGAAAACTATGAGGAGTGTCTCCGACAGCAGGAGGACATTATGGCCTCAGAGCAGGTGTTTTACCTATTAAAGATTCAATGCTATAAGATGTTGATGTGATTAGTGGATGGTTACTAATTAGCCTGGTTCCACATCTGTTGTTACTCTTTCCAAATCGATTCATGTCACTGTTAAGTCAATAGTGTTTGGTATGACAACGTACATTTTTGTGAAAGGGAGTTGCATAGGCTCTCAGGTTTGCACCTACTAGAGGATGAAAGTTGAACTGCTTCTCTCCCTTGGGAGCAGGAGTTTCTCGGCCACCTGCAAGAGTTGGAGTCTCTGCCCCCCCAGCTGGAGAACCTAGTCAACACTACAGCCAAAGAACAGCTCAGGCTCAGTGTTGAATCTGCTCAGCAAAGAAGTTTGGAAGTCCGTGATCAGCTGCAGTGTCACCAGGATGTTCTGATCAGGTACTGATTAAAAGGTTTGATAGTCATCTGTATGGAAACATATTGTATACTGCGTGGCAGATAAAGGTTTTCCTAGTTTACAGATTAAAAAACCTAGGTAAAAAAGATGAAAAGCCAAGAAAAGCAATTCAAGACTAAGACTAAAGTTAACTTTGGAAGTTTGCATTTTCTTCACATGACCTTCCTCATCGTCTCAACATTGTAAGTTAGCGTAGTCGGACATTTAAACCCTTTCATAATGTGTGCTGTCTTTGTAAATACTTCACTGCACAATTGTTATCCCTTTTTGGAAAAATAACATTTGAATAAAATTAAAATGTATTTTCCCTAGCTGTGTGGCTCAGTGGAAATCCTACCAGGAGGCAAGACAGACAGTGATTGAACTGATGAATGAGGTGGAGAAGAAGCTAACTGAGTTCTCCACTGGCAAGGCTGCCACCTTTCTGGAGGCAGAGGAAAAGCTCAAGAGCCATAGGGTAAATGAGAACATACATTTGGACTTTACCAGCTAACTTTGCTAATTGAGGCATCATAGGACATTCATCATTATTATTATACTTTTTCCAGTGATAATTTTATTTTTAAACACATTATTTGAAATGAGTCCTCCCTCTCTGCCAGTCTCTGGTGTCGATGGTGAATGGGTTCCAGGAGAAGCTGACAGGGCTCGAGGAGCAAGCCTCTCTGCTCGAGCTGGTGGGCAGCGATGCGAGCAAGGCCACGATCAGCCGCTCCATGACCACGGTGTGGCAGCGCTGGACCCGGCTTCGCAGCGTGGCACGAGGACAGGAGACGGTCCTGGAGGATACGGCACAGGAGTGGAGGTCCTTCAGAGACAAAGTACTGGAATAGTCGACAAACACAAGAACCGTTTTGCGGATGCCAGACCTGTTGGTGTTACTCTGCTGTGTATGCTCAGCTACCCAGTATCTACATATTTCTGCCTGTTTTCCCTTCCAGATGGTAAAGGTGAGGAACGTGGCGGAGGAGCTTCAGAGCCGCGTCATGGACTGTGCTTTGGAAAAGGCCTCCAAGGCCACCCTTCAGTCTGTGTTGGACCAGCATGAGCTGCTGATCCAGGATGTTGAGCGGGAGCTGTCCTCGCTCACCCTGCTTCGCCAGTATGCCCTCAGCTTGCTCCACGATGTGGAGGTGCCCTCACCATCCCCCACTTCCGGACAGGATGAACTGCCCAGTCTCAAGGAGATCAGAGCAGTGCAAGACCACATGGAAAGGTACAGGTCAAGATAATATACGTGGCTTCTTTCCCCACAGCTGTTGTGGAGTGCAAAGACTCTGTCAGGACCGTTTTTGTTGCATATCAGAGATTTTAATATAACAGGACTTTCTTGTCCATTTTGAAATAATAGTCTTGTGCATTTTCCATGGCTCCTATTTTAAAACAGTTCAATGTTGTTGTTTGGAACATAGTAAAAAAAGTATGTTTCTTCTGTATGTCCCAGTCTGCTGCAGCAGGCGCGGAACAAGCGAACCCAGGCTGAAATCGAACTGAAGGAAAGAGAGGATGTGGAGAAGAACCTGAGTGTGGTCAAAGCCTGGATCCAGGAGACCAGGGAACTGCTCCTCAACCCCACCCCAGATATTGATGCTCTGCTGCAGGAGCTGGAAGTATGTGGCTTGCTTATAATGTGGAACTACAGAGTAAACCTAATCTAACGTGATCACATCTGTTAAAAGTGTTAGAGAGGTCGAGACACAAAACAGGATAAGTTGAGTAATGACTTGATAAATCACTGTTTACAGGGCCACAGATTTGGTGTCTGACTGCTAGATACCATGTCCCCATTTTTTATTCTTGGAATAAAAAGCTACTCCATGTCTTTCTCCTTTTCCATCAGCAGTGTAGCTCAGTTTGTGGAGCTGTGTACTATTACTGCTTGAGGATGTGAGTTCAAATCCCAAAGCTTTTGATGTACATGTGTTTACTTTTAGAAAAATCCCTTTTGATTTATAGTAGGGCATAGATTTTGCTATTGACTGACAGAAAATATGTCCGTTCTCTAGTATGAAACTGTTGATAGCGTTAGTGTGGGAGAGACACAAAATCAATCAATCAAATGTATTTATGTAGCCCTTTACATTAGTAGTTGTCACAAAGTGCTTTTACAAATGCCCAGCCTGAAACCCCAAGGAGCAAACAACAACAGTGTTGTTGCACAGTGGCTCGGAAAAACTCCTTAAGAGGGGCTAAATTGTCAGAACAGACCTAGAGAGAAACCAGGCTTAGAGGGGTGATCGGTCCTCTTTTGGTTGTGCCGGGTGAACATTTTAAGAGTACAAGTTGTAGTAATTAATAAATGCGTTAGGGCTGTGTCTATAAAACCTAATCCAGGTCAGAAGCACAAGCACAGGGATATCCGGGGGAGGGGGCGTTGGGCAGCAGACTGGCAGCTGGAATCATCAGGTAGTCATCAGGCCTTGATTGATCTGCAACACATCCATGAGGACTTTGGACACTGGCAGCAACACGTCTTTTGTGCCTGGTGCTCAGGAGAGGCCTCATGACCTGATCTCATGTCCTCCTAAGTTTGAATGGAGCAGGAGACAAGAACAATTTGGAGTGCATTCCTTAAGTTTAGAAGGATTTACATTGGAGAAGCAGAACTGACCCAATAATAATAATATATTATAATAATAATATAGCAGCGTAAAACCTTGGGGTTGAGACAGGGGAGTCCAATGACACTGTGGCCCTATCCAGGGGAGGCCCCAGACAGGGCCCAACAGGCAGAAAGTCAATCCACCCTTATTGCCAGGCATCAACCAAAATGAATCACCAGTCAACCGGAATCCACCACAGGGGGGCACAAATTTCAAATACAAACTGTTTTATTTGAGTAATTCTGGGAACATTTGCTGTTGATTGACATGGGCACAGATTTTTGCGGCTGGCAGGCAGAAACCATACTCAATCGCTTTTCAATCACTGACAATCTACTCCGTATATTTTATTGGGAGTTACTGACTGTAGCTCTGTTTGTGTGGTTTGTTGCTAATTCCAGTGGTTGTTGGTTCAAATCCCACCAGGGTCAGTACAAGTTTGGTTGAATTTTGACAAATCCCTTTTGATTTATTGTAGGCACAGATTGTGCACTTGACTGACAGAAATGATGTCCCTTTTTTATTAAATTGAACTATACTCTTGAATTAAATTAAACTGTTGAAAGGTTTGTTAGTGAGAATCACAAGACAGTTTTAGTTTGACAACATTTTGGAATTAACAGGGAGCACATATTTCGCAGACTGGTTCACAGATACTGTCCTTAGTTTCACTGAATGAAACTCTACTCCATATATTCCTTGTGCATCAATGGTTGACAGTTTTGCTCTGTTTGTAGAACAGTGTGCAACTAACATTGGCGAATCCCTATAACTGTCATGTAAGTTTCTTGTTTTGGGTACTGATGCATGTCTTTGACTGTGTTTGTCCTGTTTTGTACAGGTGGTGCACAGTGATGTCATTGGGTACCGTCAGCATGTGGATAAGATAGCCGAGCAGCAGCAGAGCAAGTATCTGGACCTGTACACCATACTGCCCTCAGAGATCTCCATGCAGTTGGCTGAGGTGTCCCTTGCACTGGGGGCCATCGAGGACCAGGTAGCATACTGAACTAGCCTGCAATCAATCACTGGGCCAGTTTCATGGACATGTTGGGCAATGGAAAATCTCCATTTGAATATATCAGGCTTTATCTGTGGTTTTTGTACCACTTGTTTATGTGTCTTATACTATTTTAGGGGGGTTAGAGACATTTTGATTGGATTGATTTGAGTTTTTACTTTTGTATTGTTTTTTTTTAAGGTCCTATCCAAAGAGAGAGAAATTCAGAAGACAAGAGACATCAAGGAGGATTTCAGTTCCAGGATTCATGACGTGTCAGAGAAGATGAAAGCCATATCTTCCAGACTCAAAGACAAAGCCAGCGATGTTGATCATGCTAAAGATGAGACCAAAGTGAGCTGAAGATGCCCCTTAAAATCTAAATGTTTTCTTTTAGTAATTAAGTAGACACTTATCAAAAGAATATTAGCATGCTACACAAAAGTAAATGTTGTAATAATAATACATATTAAAGAATAGTTGTTTTCAGCAAGTGCTGTGCTTGAATGAAGAAAAAAACTATAATAATTAATAAAATGTATTGTAGCAGATGTTCAAAAAACCACTGGTGACCAGTTGCATGTTTGACACACACGTCCAAAAGAATTTAATAATAATCCAAACAAAAATGAGAATTTTTGGAATGTCTCAATATATTTATATTGTATAATCCCATAGAATTACACTTTCCAAAATTATTATAAAAGTAAATGATTAACCTGGCTCCAACATGTATAACTTCACTATTATTTCAATGGGGTTAAATTATAACAAATTCAATGTTTTTTTATTATAATGTAATGTTTGGTCAGTCTATTTCAAAGTTTCTATTCTTCTCCACAGTGTCTCTGTGATGACTTGGAGAGCTGTCGTCGGACTCTGTCAGAGCTGGATGCTGCAGTCCAGGAGTTTGTTAAACGCAACCCTATTTTGGCCAAGCAGCTGAGTGACGCCATCGCCAAGTTGGGGGACATCCATCATCACACTGCACGACTGGCCGATTGTAGAACCATCTGGCTCAAAAAGGTGACACATTTTTTTAATCAAATTACTATTTTGGGAAAAGAAAATCCCAAATACTCAGGAAGTCTTGATGTTTTTTTAATACTGTAGTTATTGTTGGATGATGTTACACTGAAGAGCTGGCAACAAACTACTGTTTCCCAGCCCAGAGATATATAATAGGGTAATTAGAATTAGAATAAATTATACTAGGTACTTTTTATACTATTACTCACCTTAACTTGCTGCCTGTTTCCTGGTTCCTTAATGCCACCTGATATATCTCATGTACAGGCTGGGGCCCATCTAGATGAGTACAATGAGATGCTGGACTTCATAATGAGGTGGTCGGAGAAAGCCAAGGGCCTGGTGAGGGCCAACATCATATGGAACTCTTCCCCACATCTGCAGGAGCAGATAAGAATGTACCAGGTTGGTGGAGAATGACATTTTTACACAAAACCCTCACATAAACATACCTCCTGTGCAGTCCTGGTAGTCGTATATTGTGTGTCGGTGAGGCAGAAGCTCAGTGTTCTGTTGCCTCGTCTAATATTTTAATCACTTTATACTGGAAACCAGTATAACCTCTTGATTCAGTCCCTCTTGATTCAGTCCCTCACTGGGCGCCACTCTTTTATAGCAAGTGTCCACTTGCTGTTTTTATTGTACATGCTGTGTTTTCCAACTCCCCTCCATCCCTTCAGTCTGTGCTGCGTGAGTCCCGGGAGCTCCACTGTGACCTACAGGCCATGGGGGAGAAGGTGGATCTGCTGTCTGAGGTGCTGCAGACAGAAAACATGTCCCAGCAGGTGTGTGAGCTCAGCCGACACACCGAGGAACTCCAGCAGGACGTCAGAACACGATTACAGAGCCTACAGGACGCAGCCAAGGTACTGCACAGACACTGTAAAGTAGCATCCGATTTTACTGTAGCATTGCTACAGTAGGATTATGCAAAACATGTGTATATAATGTAGTGTTTAGCATCCCAGGCTTATTTTCAACTGCATATAGAATTATCGATGTTGTATTGAGGTTGTGGTCTCTCCTGAAAAATGACTAAAATTTGTTTATTAGCTAGCCAACTAGCATTTTGGATATTTTGTTCTGTGTCCTGACTTGGATGCTTGTGTGTTCCATGTTGTACTCTCAGAGTATGGAATGCTTGGAAAATGAAGTGAAGGCCCTGCACATGGCTTTGGAACAGGTTCAAGCCACCCTGACCTCTCCGGAGCTGGCCAGACAGAGTCTGAAAGAACAACTGGCCCAAAGACAGGTCATTGTCAGAATTTCATTAGTCATTTTCATTGCCGTCGTTGTCTTCTTCCTCTTAAAAATGAATGTTTCTTCCTCGTCCTATTGCAGCGTCTGCTGTCTGAGATGGAGGGCTTCAAGCAGCAGGTGCAGACGGTCCAGCTGTGTCAGAGTGCCTTGCGTGTCCCAGAGGAGGTGATGCCAGGCCTAGCTATCTGTCGCACAGCACTGGGCCTTCAGCAGGAGGCCAGCCAGCTGCAGCACGTCGCAATACAACAATGCAACATTCTGCAGGTAGAGGGTCCCCAGCACTGCTTAATGAATATCATCGCCTTTGACTGAAGACTTGTGTCAGTTCCCTAAACTGAAACCTAGGCTCCAGCCCAAAGGCTGTAAACTGGAGGTCACAGTTTGAATCCAGTTAGCAACACTGACAAACCAAGAGAGAGTTCAGAATTCAGGATGTCATTGACACTGGGCACTGGCATCATCCTTCCTTCACCTTATGTCCCGCTGCAGGAGGCGGTGGTGCAGTATGAGCAGTATGAGCAGGAGGTCAGGCACCTCCAGGGGTTGATCGAGGACGCCCATAGGGTGATCCAGGATCGACCCATTGCCACCAGCAACATCCAGGAGCTTCAGGCTCAGATCCTACACCATGAGGTAAAGTACACTACCAGCAAAATAAATACTATACAATACTGTGCATCTATGAAGTGGATGTCTTAAGATCCATGTGATGTTCTGGCAGGAACAACTACGTGTTTGTGTCGAATCTTAAAAAGCAATAGTAAATCTATAAAACCTGTTCTTTAAAAGGAGCTGGCCCAAAAGATCAAAGGTTACCAAGAGCAGATCTCCAGCCTGAACTCAAAGTGTAAGATGTTAGCTGTGAAGGCCAAGCACACCACCATGCTGCTCACTGTGAGTGATACTGAGGGAGCAGGGCTTACTGATGATGAGCTGGATGGAGACACACGAAAACAGTCTGTTGTCATGGTAAGAGGGCACTTCTTGACCCAATGGAGGATACTGATATCAGTTTAATGATGCTGTGTTCTCCCGAAAAGGTTTTCTGATTAATCCTGTACCAGGCGAATAACTTCACTGTAATTCCTGCCTAAAAATCTTTAGATTTGATTTAGCTTAACCTCTCTGCATGTATTTTGAATGACTACCTAACACCCCTAATGTAGGTAACATCTTTGCTTGTGTTGATCTGTATATAAAACATGGTTACAATTTGTGTCTGTTTCTAACTGAATCCTCTTGGGCGTCAGATGACAGCTGGCCGCTCTCACACCCTCCTTTCCCCTGTCACTGAGGAGTCCGGGGAGGAGGGCACCAGCAGTGAGATGTCTTCTCCTCCTGTCTGTCGCTCCCCCTCTCCCATTCCTCACTCTCAGGTCTGTCGCTCCCCTTCTTCCATTAATCACAACTTTTTGGGGGATTCATCTTTGCTTTACCTACCACTTACTTTATTGTTTAACTAGCTATACACCAAACAATGGGATGACTATTTGTTACTTTCAACTCATTTCTCTCTTTAAGATGGGACAAGGCACCCTCATCAGAGCTCCTATACAGGAGCTATTTGACCCAACATTTGAATCTGTGGCCAACTTGGATGACCTGCAACGTTCCTGGGAGACATTGAAGAATGTGGTAAGCAATGTTCTCATTTCAACTGCTACCTTTGTTCATTCATTGTCAATTTGACTTCACTATTTTCACCATTTAAAAAAAGTATGTGATAAATTGTGATGCCCCAGGTCTAAGCACTTCTATTTCCTGTTCTTCGTGTGTAGATCAATGAGAAACAGAGGTCTCTTTACGAGGCGTTGGAGAAGCAACAGCGCTACCAGGGTTCTCTTCAGTCAATCTCTTTTAACATGGAAGCCATTGAGGCCAAACTCAATGAGCCACTGGACACTAACAGGAGCACAGACAGTTATTTGGAAGACAATAAGGTAAAGGAGGTTCTGTATTACTTGAGGAGGAAGTGCCATGTAACATTTCCACATGCTAAAGAGGCCATTTTCCTTTTAAGGGCAAAACTCTTATGTTACATATTGGTATGCTTAATATACCACTGTTAGCTAGAGGCAGAGAGCCTTTAGCTTTCCGTATTCATGAACTACATAACAGGTTCCAATCCTAATCAACGCCAACCCCTAAAATCCTTCCTGTTCTAACTGAACACTTATGCCCTTCACCAGCCAATAAGTGAGGAGATCCAGAGACTGCAGGAAGAGATTGACAAGCTGCAGAACAGCTTCTCAGAGGAGCTGGGTTCTGATGCTGTGGAATCAGACACGGTCAACCGGCTGGCCATGCAATCCACCCTCACCATCCTGGCTGACAGAATGGCCACCATACATATGAAGGCCTCAGGGAAACGTCAGCTTCTGGAGGTACACTTTAAAAAGGATCCTGTAAGGGTTATTCAAACTAAATGTTTGGGGAATGTTTATATAATTCCTTTAAAACAGCTAGCTGTTTGGCATTATTCAAGTGTTGTCTTGTGATGCCCCTGACCAGGAGCTTGTAAGTGACCGTCAGGAGGAGCAGCGACAGGAGCAAGACCTAGAGCGGTATCTCAACCAGGCTGATGAAATGGACCAGTGGCTGCGCAGCACCCGCCAAGCCCTGACTTCCTTCCTACAACCTGGCCCAGAGGAGGACCAGGACGACACAGATGAGCAGCTCATCGACTGTCAGGTAGCAGAGAGCATGTTTCTTTGTCTAATCTTGTCTGAATTGTTCCCTGTTTTCCCTATGACCTATCCCTAAACCTAACTCAAATCCTAACCCTAACCAGATTAAACAAATCTTAATGTCTAAACTTAACTCTTATTTAAACCTACCCCCTATTGTTAGCTTTTCCTTACGCATACTGTAACCTCGGCCCAGGCTTGGGTGGAAGTGTCTGGGAATGAGATTACCCTAAACCTAACCCCTAAATTGGAAATAGCTGAAGCTAATTTATTCTAATATTAGGATTACACACACACACACACACACACACACATACTTTATGAAAGCCATTTATATAGCCATTCATTTAAAATCCTACTATTAATACCTACTGTATTTCCCGCTTTTTCATTCCCACTCAGGGAGGTGGAACCTGGCAACAGTAAACAGTAGTATTAGCAGTAGAGTTGGCCGGCAGGGAGGTAAGCGGCTGTAACACCAGGCTGGCTAAGCAGATTATGCAGATGTCTTCTGTGTCACTGCATATGGCCTGGTCAGTGATAATGACTTATTCCACTGCATTTATTGGTGGTTGGCGGGGGTGGGCCGTCCCACTGTAATATCCAAGTAGGGAATCCCACCTGACAGGAAAGAGAGGGGGAGGGATGAGGGGGTGAGAAGTAACTCCCTATCTTGGAGAAACCCGTTCAACTTGCCGATACACAAACAGGGAAAGCAATGGCTTTGATCTACATGGAGGATTTGTATGGGGATAATTGAGAAAGCATTTAAGACAGGACATCTGTGGTAACAGATTCTTTCATGTGTTCTTTCATTGCAAGAGTTGTTATGTTTCAGGACTCCTGGGAAGTCTATGCTTTTGATCTTGAGCATGAACATGCATGCAGAACATGGATCATGAAGGATTAAAGCCAGTGTGTTGAACATTGTTGGAGGTTGAAGGTGTTGGGCAGGAGGTTTATGACAATGAGACTGGGACAGCACTTAGAAAGACCTGCTGCTGCTGGGACTTCTGAAGGGGTCCTTACCGGTCCTGGGGTTGGGGGTCAAGTTACCTGGCTGCCTGGAGGGCCCGGTTGGCCAAAGTTTCAGCCTGAGAGCCATTGCCCACCTGCTCGGCACCACAATGTTTGAGCTGGCCTCTCTCCTGCTTCTCCTTCAGAACATGCTGCAGGAGATCGAGCAGAAGGTGGCGGCCTTGTCAGAGCTGACCATTCGGAGCGAGAGCCTGCTGCTAGAAGGGAGGCCGGAGACTAGGATGGACATGAGGGAGGACGCCGAGGAGCTGGCCAGGAAGCTGCGTATGCTGAAGGGAAGTCTGACGGAGCTCCAGAGGATACTGCAAGACAAACACGTCAGCATCCAGGTGAGTCCAGCTACTCCTGGATGCCTGACTGGATTTAATACTGGACCGCAGATGTCCAGAGAGACATGGTGCTAGCAATATGTGACCTTCTGCGTTCGAACCCGGGTCTCCAAGTTTGTCCTGTTGGCCTCTCCAGCATGGGAAGCTTTTCGGGTGCTGAAAGGCTATCTTAGGGACCATGTACATGTAATGCTTGTTCCAATACCGTTAATGTACTGTCATCTGTTTACTCTGAACTTTTGAAATGGTGCCAGTCTCTCCTAATATTGCCATATTTTGACTACTGTGTGCAGGGACATGATTGGGCAAAATGGATTACATAGATATCCACTTACATTTTTCAAGTGCTCTCTTGTTTGAGTTGCACAAATTTGTAATTGAAAGTTTGATTGATACCAAAACGACTTACAATGCTTAACTAGCCTGGACAGTTGGACGTTGGTGGTCAGTCCAACTTTGAATCAAGTGATTTGTTAGTCAAATTACCCTCTTTGTTTTGGACTGTGTCCATCAGTAACTCGCCTCTCTGCGTCTGTCCTTCTACAGGGCTCTGTGGAGGATCAGGTGAGCGGTGAGTCCGACTCCAGCCCTCCTCAGGGGCCCAGTGTACAGGACTGGCTGGTCCAGGCCCGCACCACACGCTCACAGCACCATCAGGACAGCCTCCAGAGACAGAAGGTAGTCCAGTCTGTCATACACACCATCACACCACCGCGGCCAGACACGTCTGTTTGTTTATCCAACCACCCGTCCATCTGTGCTTTAATTAATATACCAACTCCGTCATTCAGTCAAAGATAAGTCATTTTTATTACCAAACTGATCGTGTTTATTTGGGTCGTGATTGATGTTAAGGAGCTGGAGCAGCAGCTAGCTGAGCAGAAGAAGCTGCTTCAGTCAGTGGCCAGTAGAGGAGAGGAGATCCTGACCCAGCAGGCCTCACCAAGCAGCGTCAGGTGTGGCTTTGTAGCAGGGACACTACATGGTCCACTAGTTATGTTGAATTACCAGAGACCAGCAGGTCTAATCCTGCGAAAGAGTTTGTGATGTTGTGTCTTTTTTTGTTTTTATACCTGTAGTATGACGGAGCCCTTTTCTCCGGAGGTACTGCTGCAGGCAGAGACCCGGGCTGCCCAGGAACAGATGAGACAAAGGTGGGAGAGTCTGAGGAGAGAACTGAGAACCAAGCTACAGCTCCTACAGAAAACCCTAGAGCAAGACCACAAGCAACCGGTACAGACCGCCCTTCAAACCTACTGTAGCAAGCAGGGGACTTTCATTAACAGCTCTTACACACACACACATATACACACTCACACACGCAGATGGTCTTGTGATGTCAATAGGCCGTGAGTGTGGCTTAACTCTTTTCCAGGTATACTCCAGAACAGCCAGAGTGACCAATGCTGGGACCCTGTTTAAACAAGAGACAGATAAAGCTGAGGACAAGTCTTCACTAAAGACCTTATATGATTGTTTCAAAAAGATGATGGAGGTGATGTGTCTTACACAAGTAGGTTACAACAACACTATAACATCCCTAACAGTTTTGGTACAGCTTGATGTGTGATTCTTTTCATGGAACATTTTCACTATGGAGTTTACATATACTTTGACTGCTTCAAGACCCACCAGAGTTTATTTATTCTGATATATTTTTTTTAAATTGGAATTGAAATACTCATGCAAAAGTAACAATCCCATTTCAGTGAACATTAACGCTGTATTCATCCTATCCAGACTGGGGTCTCTGAAGGCCAGGTAATCTCCATGGAGCAACAGCTCTACCAGGCCATTTCAGCCACCTCCTCTTGGTTAGATGATGTGGAGAACACCCTCTTCTCTGGTCCTCTGCTGCTGGCTGAGAATGCTGAGACACAGCTACAACATCAAGAGGTAGGGAGTAGGGATAAACTTCTTCGACCTGACCGTTTGTTTAGGACCTGAAAGGGATCACTGCAGTGTCAGCTTGCTTAGCATTATGTCACTAACAGAATGACAGACAGTCCTCCTGGTCCATCAGCTGCTCAGGCGAAGGTTCCCTGGTTTCACGCCAGCTCAAGACAAGACACAGACGCTCCACGGTTACCCGCTTCTGACCATGTCAACTTGTTCCCTCAGGCCTTAGGGAAAGATGTGACTGAGGTGACAGATGAGGTGAGCCATAGTCGAGGTCTCCTTGGCCAACCAACAGGGATTTGTGGTGAGGACCAGGCACTGATAGAGGAAACGCTAGACTGTCTGACAGAGAGGCTGGGGGCGCTGGACTCTGCCTTGGGGAGACGCTGTGAACACATGAGGAGCAGGATGCAGGAAATCACCTCCTACCAGGTCAGAGTACTGGGCATGTGGAGTACCTTAGGCTACCGTACATACCGTGGACTTCTTCACATATGGGCCTCAGAACAATTGTTAAGCTAAAAAGCTTGAACTAAGAGTGTCTTGTGTTGATTTACGCAGACGGAATCACAGCTTCTGCTCACCGACCTCACTGACTCAAAGTGCCAGATTCATCAGACGTTGGCAGGAGCGACAGAAAGACCGGCCTCCAAACAACTTGAGGTATTATAAATAATGGCAATGCACCGATCTCCAAGCACGATAAAAATAACCAAACTAAATGTCTGCAAACCCGTATTGGTTTTGTCTGGTAGGTCATACTTGAGGCTGAGGAGGGTTTGAGAGAGTTTGAGCAGAGGATTTTCCAGCTCAAAAACAAAGGAGCAGAGCTACAGGCAGACCAGATCTCCACAAATGAACTGCTGAAGTTACAGGTATCTGACCTTGCCTCACAGACATTTGTCACAGATGCTCACAGGCGATGTTGCAAAACTGTGTAATAAAAGTGAAATTGAAAGTATTTGTAAATTTGCTTAGCATATAAGTGAGGTTCCTATCTCTGCGCATTCTCTTCAGGATGCCTATGAGGAGTTGGTTATGACGGTGGGTTCGCGACGTAGCGGCCTGAACCAGAACATGGCTCTGAAGGGGCAGTATGAGAGGGCTCTACAAGATCTTGCTGACCTGGTGGACACCGCTCAGGACAAGATGGCCACCAACCAGAGAATCATCGCCATCTCAGTGGAAGAAGTTCAGGTCCTCCTGGACAAACACAAGGTGGAATACAATTTTCAATGTAGTCACATAGATGTACTGTCAGTTTGAAAAACTATAATAATTGAAATTAAAAAGGCAATTCAAAAGTAAATTGCTCAAGCGTCCTTCAGCATCCATTACCGTGGATAGTTAACATTAAGCAACCATGTCTTTCTCCTCCAGGAGTTCTTCCAGGGTCTGGAGTCCCACATGATCCTGACAGAGACGTTCTTCAGGAAGATCAGCAGCCTGGTGGGTCCGAGGGAGAATCAGGCTCTGGAGGAGACTCTGGCCCAGGCCCAAGGAGTCCTCAAACAGGCCCACAGGCGGGGGGTGGAGCTGGAGCACATCCTGGAGGTCAGAGAATACCGCAAGGCACCATTTCAGACTACACAGCCAAGATGTAGAGAATGTGGAGACAACTGAATCCCACTTGAAAAGATGGATCTCTGCTCCAAGTTCCGCTGATTGTTCTTTATTTCAGGAGTTCTACAATACCTAACGTGTTCTAGCCATCTGCATCTGTGTGTTCTTAGACATGGAGCCGTCTGGAACAGGACTACCAGGGTCTCTGCCGACATTTGGAGACGGTGGAGGGCAGCATCCCCACGGTGGGACTAGTGGAGGAGACAGAAGACAGACTGAAGGAGAGGATCTCACTCTATCAGGTACAGTGGGCTGATATCTTCCTCCTTGACAACGTTAAGCAGTCATGACAAAAAGCATCAACGCTGTGCGGTACCCAAGCCATTTTCGCTATGACCTTCTCGTTGGCTTCATTTACATTTGATACTTTCCTGACAGATTACTGTAGAATAAAGTGCTATCAGCAGCAGTCTCATATTTGTTATGTATCAATGTCAACCTCACACCTCGGTCGACTTCATCTCCTCTTGGTAGAGTCTGCAGGGTAGACTGATGGAGCACCAGCACAAGCTGTACCAGGTCCTGGATGAGGGGAAGAGGCTGATGGCATCTGTGTGCTGTCCTGGCCTGGAGAACCAACTGACAGCGCTAGGGGAACATTGGCTCAACAACTCCAGTAAGGTCTGCAAGGAGTTGCAGAGACTGGAGGGCGTCCTGAAACACTGGACCAGGTCAGCTTTGAAGTCCACGGGACATTGTTTTGTCCGTCAGATAAACTGGATGCGATGTGGACCTGAATGTGCTTTCTTTTTAATATGTCAGCTGTGCTTGACTGAGCTTGGTTGTTTCTTGATCACTTACATGTGGATAGTCCAGCCAGTCTCTCTGTCATTTAAGGCAGGTCTTTGTTGAATACTTTAAATATTTGGGCGGCAACATCCGATATAGTACTGGGACATAGGTTTGCTCTGTATGTAAAATGTTTATGTTTTGGGGTCTAGTTCTCCTCCACTCAATCTGTTTGTCTCCTTCTGGTTTTCAGTTACCAGAAGCATTCTGCTGAGCTAACTGGCTGGCTGCAGTCTGCTCTAGAACGTCTGGAATTCTGGAACACACAGGCACTGTTAGTCCCACAGGAGTTGGACACCATCAGGGATCATCTCTATGCATTCCTGGTGAGTTACCTGTCAGAAGGCTGGGAAATACCTTATAGGGAGGGAGTGGATGTACAGCTTAAGGTTATGAGTAAGGTTATAGGTGAGATTAGGATAATCATTTAGTTTAGGGATTACAAATTACTAAAATATGGAGAATCACCCTTTTTTAAAAGCATTTTATAAAACTACCTAGTTATTCCCTGAGCAAATGACACATTTTCTCTGTTTACAGGAGTTCTGTAAAGAGGTGGAGACACATTCGTCTCTGAAATGCTCTGTGTTGACCGAGGGCAACCATCTCTTGAGGCTTAAGAAGGTTGACACTGCAGCCCTGCGTTCTGATCTGGCCCGTGTGGACTCACAGTGGACACAACTGCTCACACGTATCCCAGTGGTGCAGGAGAAACTACATCAGGTTATGACACAGGCTTATCTACACACACACACACACACACACACGCGCGCATACACGCACACGCACACGCATACACGCACACACGCAACCCAAATCTCGCGTGAACACCGTCCAGCTTTTATGTTAACGTTCTTTGTCATGAGAGTCACAAGGCAAGTCCCAAATGGCACCCTATCCTCCCATTGAGCTCTGGTCCAAAGTAGTGCACCATGAAGTGAGCGCAGAATGTTGCTACTGCACTGAACAGGCTTATCTGCTCAGGCCAAATAGGGCAAATAGGATTAGTGTTTGACTCCTGCTCTCATGCTTCTCTTTGATACGATAGATCGGACCGTTTCTTCATGATCACATTGTATATGGAATCTAATGTCATTAAGGACGCCGTTGACTATTTTTGACTATGTTTACATGCAAAGAAGCTCTCCCTTCCCCTTATTTAGGAATACCAGACTGAAATCAAACATCAGAAATGGAGCGATTCCGTTTCGATCCAGGATAGGAGGCTGTGATTCTACTTTTTGTATACATTTAATATATTGGCCTGTTTCTTTTCTACAGCTGCAAATGGAGAAGCTGGCCTCCCACCACGCCATCTCAGAGCTAGTTAACTGGATGTCTCTAATAGAGAGCGTGATCAAGGAGGATGAGGAGAACATGAAAGGGGCGGTTGGGTCGACTGTCATCCAAGACTACTTGCAAAAGTACAAGGTAAAGAACAGAAAACTGAGAAAACAATTTTCCATATACGGTACATAAATATGATTGATTAAAATGAAGACAGAATACACATCATTTGGAACCTAGTCATATGTATGTTCTTTCTCTCCTTTCTTTCTCTCTGTCATTCTCACCCCAGGGATTCAGAGTTGATGTGAGCTGTAAGCAGCTGACGGTGGACTTTGTGAACCAGTCCATGCTCCAACTCCCGGGTCAGGATGTGGAGAGCAAGCGCAGCGACAAGACAGACTTTGCCGAGAGGCTGGGAGTCATGAACCGGCGCTGGCAGATACTCCAGGGACTCATCATGGAGAGGGTGAAAGAGAAAACAAACTCCTTTCATTTAAACATCAAATGCAACGTTTCTTTTTTACAAATGGAAATAGATTATAGAGTACGGTATCACATTAATCACATATTTTTGATAATTCAAGTGGCCAACTGTGCTGTTTAAATGCTTAAAGATTTCCGTCAGGTATTTATGCTTAATTAAGACCGTGGTGAAAGATGGGAGAGTTTTTGCTGAAAGAGCAGTGGGGCCATAATTATCAAACAAATACTAAAACTAGTTATGATCACACAAATACTAAAAATAGTAATGTTCATACAAATACAAAAATTATTATGATCACACAAATACTAACATTTGTTATGATTATACAAATACTAAAACTAGTTATGATCAGACAAATCCTGTTATGCATGGACTTCAGATTATTTATTTTGTCTAATTTCAACATATTCTAACATATGTCCTGCTGTGTTGTGTTGTCAGGTTCAGTTCCTTGAGACTCTCTTGGAAGCCTGGTTGGACTACGAGCGCAACATACAGGGGCTGAAAACCTGGTTGCTGACTCAGGAAGAAAGGATGAAGAGAAAGCAGAGGATAGAGGACCTAACCTCTGTTCAACAGGCTTTCAAAGATTGCCAGGTTGGAACATTCAGTCTTTGGATTTTTTGTCTTTGTCAATTTTGTAAAGCAAGATCAGATTTTTCAGCATATTAATACATTATTTTAATCCTAAACTTTATTGTGGCTGGTATTTGATCCCTTAAAATAGGTTAACTACTGTAAATGTGTCTCCTCCACTCACTGATTTCTTCTTCCCTTGCTTCTGCAGGAGCTGGAGGAGATGGTGAAGGAAAAGGAGGGTGAGGTGGAACGTGTAGAGGAACAGGCCTGTGCCCTCATCCAGAACAAAACCGATGAAGCCTGTGCTGTTGTCATGGAGACGCTCCAAGCTGTCAATCACTCCTGGGCTAACCTGGACCACCTGGTAGAGAAATTATTATGCAGATAGAATACTGCCAAAATGTTTGTATGCTGAGCATAAGACTCACAAATGTGAGCCATTATTTGTAAATATATAGCATACGATCCACAGATGGAAACCTTGATCTGTAAATACACCGCATACGATCCACAGATGGAAACCTTGATCTGTAAATACACAGCATACGATCCACAGATGGAAATCGTGATCTGTAAATACACAGCATACGATCCACAGATGGAAACCTTGATCTGTAAATACACAGCATACGATCCACAGATGGAAATCGTGATCTGTAAATACACAGCATACACAGATGGAAACCTTGATCTGTAAATACACAGCATACGATCCACAGATGGAAACCGTGATCTGTAAATACACAGCATACGATCCACAGATGGAAACCGAGATCTGTAAATACACAGCATACGATCCACAGATGGAAACCGTGATCTGTAAATACACAGCATTACGATCCACAGATGGAAACCGTGATCTGTAAATTTTCAAGTGTGCTTTTTGAGTGTGTGGGTGTTCGTGGATCGGTTTGAGTGCGTGGTTTTGTCAGTTACGTTCCGAGTTCAGGTCACAGGTCAATGATCCACAAATGTGAGTGAGACCACTACTCGATGTTTTGTCATTTGCTTTTTCAAGCACTTATTCCTCTATAATGAAAAGCGCTTTACAAATGCAATACATTTTTATTATAATTGTAGTATATTCTAGGGATTTCCTGCCAATCGTCTAGGCACACAATAATGACATCATCTATTATCAAACTCAGTTATCAAATGAAATGCATCAATTTCACCATGTCCAGAAGAAATAGACAGTTTTGCATATTTCAAAAGTTATTTTGAAGGTATCTTGGCCAACGTTGGATGCTGACAGCTGATATTAATGAAGTATTTTACTGACAAAGGGAATTATTATGAAACGTAGCTAGTCCACAGATATTACTGTGTATGAAGATACAAGGAAGATACAATTATTTAAACAGACTGAAACTACTAGCCTACTGTAATTCTAGCAAATAATCATTTTGTTTTTGCTGTACCCTGAAGCCAGAAGGGAATTTACAAAACATCAAAAAGAGACCAAGCTAGCAAAACGCAATTTGAATGACCATTTAAGTCCACACCTCATTGTTGTTTTGAATCTCGGCTCCTCCCCCAGATTGGTCAGTTGAAGATCAGCCTTGTGTCAGTGCTGGACCAGTGGAGTCTCTACAAGCAGTCCTCAGAAGAGATAAACGGCTACCTGATGGAGGGCAGATACTCCGTGTCCCGCTTTCGCCTCCTCACCGGCTCCCTGGAGGCTGTTCAGCTACAGGTGGAAAGTCTACAGGTGATGCCTCCTGGCTGTTTTGTCTTTTGTCCACTGCATTTTCTTCATTGACTGCTGATATCTACACATTTGCCCAACTCCAGTTATCCCCCTGATTCCTGAAAAGTATATTCGTTATATCCCCTTTAAAATTTCAGTATGTAGAATCTTTATTTTTTTTTTTTTGAGGGATCTGGAGATGAGCACCTTTGGTGAAACCACATCTTTGTAGTCTGTAGTTTGGCTATGCTACAGCGGTTTCTTAAATGAAGCTGTAGCAGGTGTTTTTAATATTTGCCCTGAGCTACAAATTGTAGGTTGAAAAATGTAAGACTGTTAACATAGGTTTAAGAAATATGGTGGCCATGATATCCAATACGTGTTGTTTGGGCTAACATGTTGGGGACTTGTTTTGTACAGAACCTGCATGAAGACCTGGAGAAGCGGGATGGCAGTTTGCGGAAGTTTGGCTCTGTCACACACCAGCTGCTGAAGGAGTGCCACTCGTCTGTGTCCGACTCGCTCAACAATACCCTGAAAGACGTCAACGCTAGGTCTGTTTGTTTCTTTGGATCACTGTAAGACCACATTAGAGGCTTTTTTTCCAATGGTCCATGAAAACATTACTGTGTTTTGTCTCAGGTGAACTTCCCCAGTCCATCAATTGATAAAACAACCAATATGATGTTATTGATCCATGATATAGCAATGTGACATGTATGAATATGTTATGTGTCCACAGGTGGAGCGGTCTGCTAGAGGAGATCTCGGAGCGTCTGCGGAGCAGTAAAGCTCTGTTACAGCTCTGGCAGCACTACAAAGAATTGCATGGACAGAGCTGCTCCAGCGTCCAGCTACAAGAGGAAAAGGCTGACCAGCTACTGGAGACGGCCTGCAACAAGGACATCACAGACGAGGAAGTGTCTACCTGGATCCAAGACTGCAGTGTGCGTTGCAACAGGGGCACTGTTGAATTGACCGTTTTCCATACACCTATGAGCACTGAGTTTATACTATCAACTTTCAACAAAGCTTATTTGACTTGATAGCATACTATTTTGTAATACATTTTAAACGTCTTCTGTTAAAACCAATGCATTTCTGGTTTGGTGGAATCTCTGCAGGCGTTGCTACGGGGTCAGGCTCCTATGCAGGCATCCCTACAGGTACTCCAGGAACTGGGAGATCAGCTGAAGCAACAGGTGGACACCTCAGCAGCATCCGCCATCCAGTCAGACCACCTCTCTCTGACCCAGCGCCTGGCCACCGTGGAACAAGCCCTCAGCAGGCAGCTTATCACCCTACAGGTACAAATGTAATATGGGACCAGTTTCACCTGACCGATTTACCAACGCTATGTTCTCAAAGACACTGGAGTTAATGTAACCTTAAGCTTTGAATAACATTTTCTGGAATGAACTTTCTTATGTTTTCCTGGCCATCGGTTCATTTCTCTAGGGCTCACATGAAAATGAAATATATCACTGTGGGTCTCGTCCAGATGAATAATGTATGTACTGTATCAGTGAATGTCTTTTGTCCTCTACTGTCTTCTGAAGACGGGAGTACAGGACTATGAGACATTCAGTGAGCAGCTGGACCTTTTGGCTCACTGGATGGTGGAGGCAGATGAAGCCCTGAAGGTCCATGATCCCAGTAGTACATCTGACCTGTCTGTCATCCAGGATCGCATGGAGGAGCTCAAGGTATGTCACTGATGTGATTTATATGTGGGTAAATTACCATTAACTATAGAATATTTTACCAAAAAGGCATCCTCAGTTTTTTTTTCTGCCATTGCTTAACAGTAATTTCAAAAGACTATATAGGTGAGAGAAATGTACTGAATACTTATTAGGCTGTCCATGAACATGTTCCATTCTTTCAGATCAAGTAAAGTAAGCAAGAAGAAGAAGTATGTTTTGAGAAGGGCATTTTCTTAGTGCATTATTAGTGTTACTTAGTCTCACCAGTAGCTGTGCTGTTCCTCCTCCAGAGGCAGATCCTGAAATTCAGTAGCATGGCTCCTGACCTGGAGCGTCTCAACGAGCTGGGCTACAGGCTTCCTCTTAATGACACTGAGATCAAACGCATGCAGAACCTTAACCGGAGCTGGTCGGCTGCCAACGCGCAAACCACAGAGAGATTCAGGTTAGTCCAAAATCGGTTTAATAGCTTTCCAGTCTAGTTTACTGTTTACATTGTCTTCCATTGATTAATTTTGTATTCAAAGGCCAGTATTTTAATCATCTGCTATTTTCTTTGGGGGGGGGGTTTCACAGCAAACTGCAGTCGTTCCTGCTGCAGCAACAGACCTTCCTGGAGAAGTGTGAGACTTGGATGGAGTTCCTGGTCCAGACGGAGGAGAAACTTGCTGTGGAGATCTCTGGGAACTACCAGGCTCTGATGGAGCAGCAGAGAGCACACGAGGTAGGTGGGGACGGGTTCTGTGGGAACAACCTGTCACAATCACATCATTAAACATTGTTCTGAGGAGATTAATTCAACAAGCTTATGGAAAGACTACTGCAATGTCACTTCCAGAGATACTCTTATCCTGATTCAGATGTGCTTTCTTTGCAGCTATTTCAGGCAGAGATGTTCAGCCGCCAACAGATCCTTCACTCCATAATCAGTGATGGCCAGAGAATGCTGGAGCAGGGACAAGTGGATGACAGGTAGAGACCACTGTCTCCATGGATACAGTACAGCCTGTCTGCACTTGAAGCATGGGTCAAACTTGAGTTAATTTCCCTCTTGTCATTCAAAAAGGAACTTGATAGAAAATTGTTCATCCTAGTGCCGTTGATTTGACATCTGTCCTCTGCATGTCCATCCAGTTACCCCTTATCTGACGATTTCAGCTGCCACTCAGCTGCCACTCTGCTGACCCCCTCCCCCCCCTCCCCCTGTCCTTGTCCATCTGGTGATGCCTCCAATCTGGACTAGATTTAAATAGACACTAGGCTTACCCCACATGCATTGAACTATTTAAATTTGGACTCTTAATATGTTCACCCGGCACAGCCAGAAGAGGACTGGTCACCCCTCGGAGCCTGGTTCCTCTCTAGGTTTCTTCCTAAATTCGGCCCTCTGGGGGAGTTTTTCCTAGCCACTGAATTTCATCACTATTGTTGTTTGCTCCCTGGGGTTTAAGGCCGGGTGTTTGTGAAAGCACTCTGGGACAACTGCTGATGGGAAAAGTGCTTAATAAAATGAATTTGATTGATTTGATTGATTGATTATCTCTACATAAATGCTGTCGCCCTCCTGCAGGGATGAATTCAACCTGAAGCTGGCGCTGTTGAGTAACCAGTGGCAGGGGGTGGTGCGGCGGGCCCAGCAGAGGCGAGGGATCATCGACAGCCTGATCCGCCAGTGGCAGCGCTACAGGGAGATGTCAGAGAAGCTGAGGAAATGGCTGGTTGAGGTTTCCCACCCCGCTGAGGCCCTACAGCCCGGGGAGACCGTCGCCCTGCAGCAGGCCAGGTCCATGCTGGATGCCGTTCAGGTACCGTGGGATTCATCTGGCCCTGAAGGCATCATGTCTACCGATTTATACCACTCACTCTGTCTCGGGTGGCTGTTTCAATTTGGATGTTCATTTTCCATTGCAAAACAGAGACCTGGGAGGTGCAGCCATGTGTCACGATTCACCACACTGGATTCATCCAGTCATGAGTCATGTTAGGGTCATCATTATTATCCTGCGTATCTGTTATCTTGGTTGAAGGAGGACGTTCTGCAGTGGCAGGGTTCCAACGGTGTCCTAACGGGCGGGTTAGGTGTTAGGGTTAGGAGTCAGTTGTAACCTTCCTGTGTCTTGTCCTTCAGCTGAAAGAGAAGGTCCTACAGAGACAGCAGGGCTCTTACATCCTAACGGTGGAGGCGGGGAAGCAGCTTCTTCTATCTGCCGACTGCAGAGCGGAGGTATCTCTGCAGGGAGAGCTTACAGACATCCAGGACAGATGGAGACACGCCAATGTCTGTCTGGAGGAACAGAGGAGGGAGCTGGCCAACCTGATAAAGGTACACTGCAATACACAGTATCGTCAAACACACTGCTTTTGACAGAACCTTATGGAAGCCTTTCATTCGAAGAACAGTCCAGTTTGGTTGGTTGACAGAATGAGAACATATTTAATATTAACATGTCAATGGAACATATTTGTATACTGACGCTCTGTGTCACGGTATTTTGCGGTTCGCAGGACTGGGAGAAATGTGAGAGAGGCATCGAGGGTTCACTCGAGAAGCTGAGGGCTTTCAAACGGCAGCTCTCACAATCGCTACCCAATCACCATGAGGACCTGCAGGCTGAACTGATGCGCTGCAAGGTAGGTCTGAATACCCCTAAGGTGAAGATGGACAGGCCCTCACCAGTATATGAGTGCTTTGATAGGTTTCATATCACCAGTATATGAGTGCTTTGATAGGTTTCATATCACCAGTATATGAGTGCTTTGATAGGTTTCATATCACCAGTATATGAGTGCTTTGATAGGTTTCATATCACCAGTATATGAGTGCTTTGATAGGTTTCATAATACTGGTTGATATTCAGAGAAATAGCTTTTAAATGGAAGGGATGCTTGAGCTGACAAATTAGTGAAGTAACATATTTTTAAATTCCAAACTGGCCATTTGATTTAACAGATGAGGTCTTCACACATTTTTTGAATGTTTTTCATGACTTGGCTGATCATTTAACTGAGTTCTGCTCATTTTCAAGGACAGTGAAGACAAGCATCCACTGACCAACATTGTGTCTATTTTGAGCAACCACAAATGGTTGAACCAGACTATATCCACCCCTTGTTCTGGAGGCATTTTTCACTGATGTAATTTCAGACAAACTCAAGTGGCACCAGCTGAGTCTAATATAATCAAAGCATTACTCCTACATTCACCACACTAATGTCAGGATCTGTTTACTAGTCTACTCATTAAGATTGAAGTGGACATAACGGGCACACAGGCAGACACACATAAACTAAACCTGAATACTCCCTGTAGGTGTGCGCAGGCCTTTTGAAGGACTGCTGTCTAAATGGAACGCAGATATAATGCACTATATTTTGTATACTTGCAGTTTTACTTGGCTCGTGATGCCTTGGTTTCTTAAAGAGGATAGTAATATTCTCCCTCCACTTACCAGGACTTGGAGAACACATTTGATGGCTGGACAGAGGACCTGTCCCACCTGACCGTGCTGAGGGAGTCCCTGTCCAGCTACATCAGTGCCGAGGACCTGTCTGTTCTACAGGAACGCATAGAGCTGCTGCATCGCCAGTGGGAAGAGATCTGTCACCAGGTACCGGGTGGCTGAAGGGATACAATGAGGAGTAACAGTCTCTTACCACTGCCTCTGTGTCTCGGAAAGCTGTACCTTTTAACTTGTACACTGAACAGAATTATAAATGCAACACTTTTGTTTTTGCCTCCATTCATCATGAGCTGAACTCAAAAATCTAAGACTTACTCTATGCACACAAAAGGCAGATTTCTTTCAAATGTTTTTCCCAAATCTGTCTAAATCTGTGTTAGTGAGCACTTCTTTGCCGTCTGAGACCAGCCACCCGGACAGCTACTGCAACAATCGGTTTGCATAACCGAAGAATTTATGTCAGGAACCGTCTCAGGGAAGCTCATCAGCATGCTTGTCGTCCTCATCAGGGCCTCAACCTGACTGCAGTTCGTCGTCGCAACCGACTTGAGTGGGCAAATGCTCACATTCGATGGCGTCTGGCACTTTGGAGAGGGGTTCTCTTCACGGATGAACCCCGGTATTCACTGTACAGGGTAGATGGCAGACAGCGTAAATGGTATCATGTGGGTGAGCGGTTAGCTGATTTCTACGTTGAAGATCGAGTGGCCCATGGTGGTGGTGGGGTTATGGTATGGGCAGGCGTGTGCTATGGACAATGAACACAGGTGCCTTTTATTGATGGCATTTTGAATTCACAGAGATACTGTGATGAGATCCTGAGGCCCATTGTTGTGCCATACATCCACGACCATCACCTCATGTTGCAGCATAATAATGCACGGCCCCATGTTCCAAGGATCTGTACACAATTTCTGGAAGCTGAAAAAAATCCCAGTTCTTACATGGCCAGCATACTCACCGGACATGTCACCCATTGAGCATGTTTGGGATGCTCTGGATTAGCATATACGACAGCCTGTTCCAGATCCTGCCAATATCCAGCAACTTTGCACCGCCATTGAAGAGGAGTGGACCCATATTCCACAGGCCACAATCAACAACCTGATCAAGTCTATACGAAGGAGATGTGTTGCACAGCATGAGGCAAATGGTGGTCACACTAGATACTGACTGGAACCCTCCAATACGGTGAAACTGCACAATTTGGAGTGGCCTTTTAGTGGCCTAATAGTCATGCTGTCTGATCAGCATCTTCATATGCCACATCTGTGAGGTGGATGGATTATCTTGGCAAAGGAGATGTGCTGACTAACACATATTTAGACAGATTTGTAAACAATATTTGAGAGAAATAGGCCTTCTGTGTACATAGAGAATGGGGACAAAATGAATGGGAGAAATGATGAATGGGGGCAAAAACAAAAGTGTTGCGTTTCTAATTTTGTTTAGTGTTTATGACATGATGTCCCAGTTGGTGGTGCTGATGCTTCTCAATAGACTTTGGCTGCGTTGGAGGCATGGTTTTGGCAATCTAAATAATGAAATAAAATCATGAACCTTGCATAAGTATACCTGCAGCAAAACAGGGTTGATGTGATTTATTAGTGGCTCTGCAGTGTTTTAATGCCTTTGTGAAAGAACACAATTTTATTGAGCTTTTAGCGCTGCGCAAGCCTGAGGCAAAATGAAAACGTGTACACATTTTCATTAGGCTGAAGTAAGACAGAAACCTGAATGCAAAACCATACAGGATGTCTCCTCATCAGACGTCATCCGGTGCTGTGTAATTTTGTAGAGCAGATACCAGATTTTGACAGGAAGTCATACAATGCTAGTTCTACTGCAACAGGCAACAGTTTAACATTCCCGCTGTCTGCTGTTCTGTGAAATCTGTACATATTAGGTAGTACCGCCACTCATGCATGTTGATTTTTTATGATGGAAATTTTTATTTCTATCATTGCTGGGAACCTATACAATTTCCAAACTGGCACTAGAACGATGCGTTTTTGCATGATGGGTTTTTACGTGTGTATTTGTGCCTCTCTCCAAAGCTGTCTCTGCGACGGCAGCAGGTGAGTGAGAAGCTGAATGAGTGGGCCGTGTTCAACGAGAAGAACAGGGAGCTGTGTGACTGGCTCACCGACATGGAGAGCAAGGTCTCCCAGAATGGGGACATCAGCATTGAGGAGATGATCGAGAAGCTACGCAAGGTAAATAACCAGTAGCCTATGCATAACTTTTTCTCTTGTGAGCTCTGTTTTCCTGTGAACTGCTGTAGGAAAACAGTCTTGTGCATTACTTATTTTTGACAGAAGACATCTCTTTCAGAAGGGCTTTATTTCAAACATAGTATTTGTTTCACAACTTTCACTGAGTCCCATTACTATATTTCTGCTGTTCTCAGACATATCTTAATGTGCTCGTGTCCCTCCTCACAGGACTACCAGGAGGAAATAGCCGTGGCTCAGCAGAACAAGATACAGCTGCAGCAGATGGGTGAGCGGCTGGCCAAAGCCAGCCATGAGACCAAGGCCTCCGAGATCGAACACAAACTCAGCAAGGTTGGAGAGCGTTGGCAGCACCTCCTGGACCTAATTGGAGCCAGGTAAGAAACCCGATACACTGTGTATTTGGGTAGGACAGGAAGTCCATGATAAATTGTATTGCTGTGGGGTAGGAATTAACACACACACACATTGGTTTCTCAAATGGCTAATCATTTTCCCTTGATGCAGCCTTTTTCTTGGCTGGCACAGTGCTGCGCATTTACTTTGTTAATTGTTTACAGGTACTTGATCATCACCAGGAATCTAATATGTCATGTAAAATATATTTTTGTGACACCAACATAATGTGTCCCACTGATACAGAGTGAAGAAGCTGAGGGAGACTCTGGTGGCAGTCCAGCAGCTTGATAAGAATATGAGCAGTCTGCGCTCCTGGCTGGCCCACATAGAGACTGAGCTGTCCCGACCAATCGTATATGACACCTGTGACTCCCAAGAGATCCAGAGGAAACTAGACCTGCAGCAGGTAAAGACAACAGATGCTTTGTCTTATTGATTGACACAGCATGGTGAATGGTTGAATACACGTTCTAAGCTGCTGGTATTGATCTTGTCAGGATGAGTGCTGACCTACAGTAATCAGCAAGGGTGTCATACCAGCACCCACTGCACAGATGAGATAAAGTAGTTCACCACGCCCAAATTCAATATACCACGACTATCACCAAGAAAGAAGTTTATAAAGCTCCTGGTCCTTAATACACAATATTCGTTACCGTATTGCTCTAACTCAGTAGCCTATTTAATAGTGGAACAATTGCGCTTGTCGTATATTTTTTATACTCTGTCAAACCAGGAGCTTCAGCGCGACATTGAGAAGCACAGTACAGGTGTGGCGTCTGTGTTGAACCTGTGCGAGGTGCTGTTGCATGACTGTGACGCTTGTGCCACGGATGCAGAGTGCGACTCCATCCAACAGGCCACCAGGAGCCTGGACCGGCGATGGAGGAGCATCTGTGCCCTGTCTATGGAGAGGAGGCTCAAGTAAGGAAAACATCAGTGTAATACTGCGAGACACAAATGTCACTGTAGTTTTTAAACTGCATGTCAGCCAGATATTTTGAAGCTTTGGATGTAGGCTGTCACCGTAGCTTCAACGGCGCATATCTTTGGATTTCTAAGGATCGAAGAGACCTGGCGATTATGGCAGAAGTTTTTAGACGACTTTGCACATTTCGAGGAGTGGCTCACGACTTCAGAGAAGACTGCTGCTTTGCCCAACTCTTCAGGTGTTCTCTACACCGTGGCCAAGGAAGAACTAAAGAAGTTTGAGGTGCAGTAAACTATGGCAGACCTTATTTAATATGTTAACCAGTAAATTCTTTCCCCATAAATTGCATCTCAGAATACATTTTCTCAACAGTGCAGACATCAGTAAATTATCTGGACAAAACCAAATGGACTAACAATAATATCAGTACTAAAGGTCAACTTAGTGTTCGATCAATAAAGAATAAATCTTGCAAATGATTTATATGTAAAAAATGCTTGCTCAATACGAAGTCTCATTATATATTTTCTGGCAGGCGTTCCAGCGCCAGGTCCATGAGAGCCTGACCCAGCTAGAGCTGATCAATAAGCAGTACCGTCGTCTGGCCAGGGAGAACCGCACCGATTCCTCCTGTCGTCTCCGGGAGATGGCCCACGATGGCAACCAGCGCTGGGACAACCTGCAGAAGAGGGTGGCCTCCATCCTGCGCAGGCTGAAGGTACAGCCGCATCCATAGCATGATACTCCGGAGGCCCTGATACTCCGGAGGCCCTGATACTCCGGAGGCTATCCATCCATTGAACTTTTTTTGTTGTTGCAATAAATGTGTTCTGTCACGCACCTCTTCCTGATTCCTCCAGCACTTCATCAGTCAGCGGGAGGAGTTTGAGACGGCCAGAGACAGCGTACTGGTGTGGCTCACCGAGATGGACCTGCAGCTCACCAACATAGAGCACTTCTCAGAGTGTGACGCCCAGGCCAAGATCAAACAGCTCCGGGTAAGGCTGGGCACCAGGCACCGAGGTCGGTGTCAGAGGTCAGCATCACTGTCCTTCTGACACACAGCCGGCCAGCCTGTCGATGGAGTGATAGTCACAATAGAGACTATTGTTGCTGATCTATTTCACAATTGATTAAATCTCAGGGTAGCCATTTTAATGATTACACTTTCAACGAAAAGGACATGCAGTGATCCAATGAATCAAATCCTCCTTCTTGGCATTTGCAAGATGCTACAATGGACTGCAGCATTATTCTAATTTCCTACCAGGCGTTCCAGCAGGAGATCTCGTTGACCACGGGAAAGATCGAGCACATTTTCCAGCAGGGCGAGGTGCTGATTGAGAAGTGTGAGCCTCTGGATGCTGCGGTGATAGAAGAGGAGCTGGAGGAGCTGCAGAGGTACTGCCAGGAGGTGTTCGGACGCGTGGAGCGCTACTATAAGAAGCTCATTCGCCTGCCGGTAAGCATCGGGGTGACCGACCGGCACTATTGGTGTTATTCTGATCAAATCACCGTCAAAAGCATCTTCTCATCATTAGGTTTTCTTTATGAGGTCAGCGTTGAGCACAGTTATTCATTTGTTATTCACCATGTGTACTAGCTACTTGACTGCTTTTAATTCATGTCTGAAATCTGTCCGGAAGGGGTTAGATCAGGTGACTGAATCGTGATCGCGGTGTACCATAGAGTGCAGTATAAAATGTCGCATCACCATCCGGGGTGAGTGGTATGGATGTCAGACAGAGTTGCCTTATTTGGTTGGCTCTAGTGACTCTGCGGGGTTCGGCACCTGCAAGCTCAGTTCTAGTTGTTGACCAAGGAATTAACTTTCCTTAAAGCGCATAGGTTTCTGTGAGAAACTTCCTGTTAAAGCAAGAGGTATGAAGCAGCAGAAAGACTTGGCAGGATGTATGATCTGCTCTTTCTAGTCAGCTAGGATTTGATGAAACAGGGTAAAAGAAAA
This sequence comes from Esox niger, assembly GCA_016801105.1. Lineage (NCBI taxonomy): Eukaryota > Metazoa > Chordata > Actinopteri > Esociformes > Esocidae > Esox > Esox niger. The sequence goes on along the minus strand of JACXGJ010001339.1, from coordinate 15,590 downwards.
ATAATGAATTACAATACATTTTTCTACCTCTTCCTCCAGCTTACAGGAGATGAGTATGATATGTCGTTCTCGGACCGGGAGTTTGAATTGGATGAACCTGGGGATCTGTTCAGCATGCCCTGGAGTGAGCGCCTGGGAGACTGCACAATGTCCCCTCTACCTTCCCTTAGCCGCTCTGCGTCCCTGGCTGCCCCTCTTCGGACTGGGGCCGAGTGTTCAGGCAGGGACACCCCAGCAAGCGTTGACTCCATCCCCCTGGAGTGGGACCACGACTACGACTTGAGCCGGGGGCTGGAGTGCGCTAGCCGAGCCCTGGGCCTGGCCTCGGAACAGGTGGAACATGGAGATGAGGAGAGCTACCAGGAATCTGCTTCGGCCCTGTCAGGTCAGTCACGTCTTCACCCCAACACCCGGTTAGGTCAGGTACAAAGAACACCACACCCTGCACAGCTATGTTTCGAGTACTGGTGACTATCACATTCTCACCGTGGAGATATGATAGTATTGTACAGTGGCTGATGAGCTGCTCTCATATTCAGCCATGTAACTGTATGTTGTTTGTATATATAGAAATGTATGTTTTGTATGTATATGTTTCTTCCAGATGTAGTGATTCCTGAGAGCCCTGAGGCCTTTGTTAAACTCACTGAACAAACACTGAGGTCCTGTGATGGTAGGCAACATGCCGTAGAGTGGAACGATAACCCGTACAACTGCCTGCTTACTGCCCGATAGGGGTTTAGTTTGGTTTCATTTTCTCACGTGCACAGTGAAGCATAACAGCAGGCACTGTTAATCAACAGCACCATTTCCTAACAACTTGTACAACTTTTTTTTTGTTTTGCAGCACATAGGCTAATGTTGCTAACCTATAGCAAATGTGTGGTTGGCACTCTGTGTGTTTCAAAAGGTGCATGATGTTGTACACTGTTTTTCTTTTGTTCTTTTTGTGTCTTTTGTTTTACTGTAACCGAGGTTCTTCTTACCTCATCTTTTCTCATTTTCAACTGGACCGATAACATTCACTATTAACAATATCTTACAATGTTTTCGAGTGGACAGATTTCTCTGTTTGTTGAAATATAACATTTACAGCTGTTTTTTGGACACAGATTAAGACATTAATCTCCTGAGTTGTCTACATTAAAGTTGGTTATGAGTCTAACAGGAGTAATCTTAATCAAGGTCTGACAAACCAGATTATGAACATGAAACCTGATTATAAAAATTAAATTAAATGTTTATAATCTAATACTCCAATTGGCTGTCCACCCATATACCATTCACAGGAGAAGGTAGTGCCCTGGACACCCACATCATCCAGTTGGACAAGGTTCTGGATACCAGCCGGTTCCACCTGCAACAGACAGAGAACATCATCCGCAGCAGAACCCCAACCGGGCCAGAACTGGATGCAACATACATGGGATATGTGAGTACTGCTGGTCTTATTCGCAAGCTTCTGTACTGCTCTCTTCAACTACAGTGAACACAAATGTTTCCTGCAGTTTTTGTACCTCTACAGTTGTACTGTAGAGGTGAAGTTAACAGTTAGTAGTACTCCCTGAGTTACCAAAGTGTGTCTGAAATAAGGATTCTGTAGGACAGTAGTTAAATCTGCGCCTTGAAGCCACTCCATTTTTGCACTGCAAATTCCCAATCTGGGACTTATTTAGACCTTGGAACCTAGGTGGGTGCAATTTATGATGAGGTAGAGCAGAAATCCAGCTGGCTTCGGGCCTCCTGGTGTAAGATTTGAAAACTCCTGCTGTAGGGTTTTGTTCTAATGGATGGTCTTTAGTTAACCTTATGTCTTAAGCTGGACTAATAATGGGATTTGTAAAATAAATATCTTGTCAACTAAGTGTTATTACTTGATGCTTTCCATTCATCGCCCTTTCATGCCCACCCCTCTTCGTTCCCGTTTACAATGGGGCTTGCAGTACCATAACATAAGTACTATTGTGAGTATGCCTGAGGTAGATGTACCTGGCTCTTAAACATGATTCCTGTGGGACAGATGCGTCTGCTGGGGGAGTGTCGAGGCAGCATTGACACGGTGAAGAGGGTGGGCTACGAGCTCAAAGGGGAGGAGGACAAGGCCTCAGGACTCGCTGATCCCATTGGTGATGAATCCCAAACAACAGGTAACCTTCAGAGGACCATCAAATTAACCAGGTTTTACACAGAGGAGGTGTGGGGGTCTGCAAGTGTAATGTTCTAATCGTATGTCAATGCCCGCCACTTTCTGTCAACCACGAGACAACTTGGTGGTTGATGCGTGTATCTGCTGTATTTTCTAGGCCCAGAGAGAGAAGAAAAATGCTTTAACACTTCTAAACTGTTGTATATCACCTCATTCCTGAATACACAGCCAGAAGTAGACATAATGAGAATAATAGAATATCCCATTACGCAATTAAATATTTTATATATCCTCAAGGCCTAGGCTGTGTTTAAAGACATCATAAATCACTTCAAATATATCATTTGAAGATATCAGATATCATATTTACCTTTTGTGTTTGCCTGCGGTCCAGGTGTGATTGAACGTTGGGAGCTGCTACAGGCCCAGGCCCTCAGTAAAGAGATGCGTCTGAAGCAGAACCTCCAGCAGTGGCAGCAGTTCAACTCTGACCTCAACACCGTGTGGGCATGGCTGGAGCAGGCAGGGGAGGAGCTGGAGCAGCAGCGTCGGTTGGACCTCAGCACGGACATCCAGACCATCGAGCTGCGCATCAAGAAACTCAAGGTAGCCATTTTCTCTGTATTTGCAGAAAATGGTTTTCACAGATCCTGTATAGAAGAACATGGCTTTTGCAAAGTTCCCTGTTTTTCAGAAATCCTGTTGGGATGATTCCCAGTTGCAAGATTATCTCTCTATTTATTCCCTGCTAGTTCTGAGAATCCTTCTACTGGGACTTCAGAAAAACCAGGGATTTTGTGGAATGTTTTTGGATTTAAGTGACTACATTTTTCAGTAAACAATGTTTGTTAGACACCCTTTACAATCATCTCTCTTCGTGTTGTCTTTTTACAGGAGTTGCAGAAGGCTGTTGACAAGCGGAAGGCCATTGTGCTGTCCATTAACCTGTGCAGTGCAGAGTTTGTCCAGTCTGTAACAGAGGAGTCCCAGAACCTGCAGGCCAGGCTGAAAGAGATGAACAACCGCTGGGACAGACTGGGCACCTCTCTGGGGGAGTGGAGAATAGCACTACAGAATGCCCTCATGCAGTGTCAGGTAGGTGTCCAACTGTCTATTCCCTTAGCCTGGTTCCTAGCATTGTAACTCCTATGTATCTCCTATGGCCATTAAGGATTTGGCAAATCAGCACAACCAGATAAAGGACCAGGCTATTGTTTGCTTTTTCAAAGATCCAAAACAGGACAGATCATGCTTGCTTGTTGGAAAGTGGCTTTATGTCCCTCTGATAGACATCACTGTTTATCCAAATTTAGACATGAATTATATTAACGAGGATTAGTGCTGAATACACTATTGTCTCTGCATTTGCAATCACAAATCCACACCTGTAGGACTTCCATGAGATGAGCCATGGTCTTCTGCTGTGGCTGGAGAACATTGACCGGCGAAGGAACGAAATTGTTCCCATTGACCCCATTCAAGACAGTGACACCCTCCACGAACACCACAAGACCCTCATGGTAAAGAACCCTTATGCTAATCTATAACCTTAAACCAAATCATCCCAAGTGTTGAAAGGGGTGGGTTTTAACGCTGAATGTATAATAATGATTCCATTACGCCTGGTTATGTTGGATGTAAAGTGAATCATAGGCCAGTGACAGTCTAGCCAAACTTTAACATGCAGAATGACTGACTGTTGCCTTTTAGTCACTGATCGTAAACCTGGTCATGGTTTCATCGCCTCTCCTACAGCAAATCCGTCGTGAGCTACTGGACTCCCAAAGGAAGGTGTCATCCCTGCAAGACATGTCACTGCAGCTGCTGGTCAACAGCGAGGGCAGCGACTGTCTGGAGGCCAAAGAGAAGGTGCACGTCATCGGGAATCGCCTCAAACTGCTCTTCAAGGAGGTGACCAGAGACCTCAAAGAGCTGGAAAAGATTCTGGACATCACCAGCAGTCAACAGGTACACAACCATAAAGTGGGTTTCAGCAGTTACCAAAGCCAAGAGGATGGGTCAGGAAAAAATTTTACTATTTAGGGACTTTCACCAGTGTTTGGACTTGTATTTGTTTACAAAAACTGGCGCAATATAAGCTGAGGGGTAAAACTTTACCAAGATCCTAAAGCATTTGTACCTGTGAAGTTAATTCCACTTCTAAGTACAGAGACAAAATTCTCTTGGCAAAATTGAGAGTATCTGTGCAAATAGAGAGACGCGTCAAAAGCTTACAGAATAATCATCTGAGGAGCCTCTGAAGAAAATACATGAACAGTCATTATTTATTACAGTTAAAAGGGGTGTGGTAAGATGCTACCCAGCTGTCTTATGTCACACAGGTTTTAACCAAAGGGGGGGCTGTCCCCCCACCTTATCCTTCCTGCCCCCTGTTGTGTATCTTCTTGAATCCTGTCCTAAAACCCACTGATCTGCATCCACCAGATCCTGCTGAAGATTTCCATTTACCTCGACATCTCATATTTCCATTCCCACAGCACAACCAACATTCCTTTTCTTATTTAAATGTGGGGACTCAGTACTTTAATCAATAAGAATACATCATTCTAAGAATTTCCATAACATACGCTTTGTTCTTCAAGAATCAATGGATGAATATATTTTCCAACTTGGCTTGGAAAACAACAGATCTTTAGTCCTGATCTTCCAGATCAGGCGCAACATGTTTATTACCACAATTTTTGAAGCTCTTATCTGCTGTATCATCCATATATATTCTCTCTTTTTCCTCGCTTCTCCCTGTCCCTTCTCAGGATCTGTCTTCATGGTCATCGGCTGATGAGCTGGACACCACCTCTGGTTCCATCAGCCCGGCATCGGGCAGGAGCACGCCAAGTCGCCGACGATCGGTAACGTATACCTGTCCTCCTGGCGTGACCTGGTTCTTTGGCGGAAGGAAGGTGTTTGGCACTCCCCGAATGCCCCAAGACAGTGCATCGCTTGTGCCCCCAAATGCCCAGTTTGAATGCACCAGTTTAAGGCCAGACGTCACTCCGCCCTCCCATCCCGAGACTTTTCCTTCTCTTTTTCCAATCTACACACCCTTCTATACATCCCCTACCAAACTGAGACTCTCTTTCCACTCCTCCACCTTGCATTCTGTCTTCTCCCAGAGCCAACCCCCCAGTTCACTGGACACATGGTTATGTTTTCTTTATCCTTCTCTTCCTGATTTATCCTTCGGTTCCTGATTTATCATTCTGTTCCCGATTGATTCTTTTCTGCCCTTGTTGTAAAATGTCAACGTAGAGTTCTTCACATCCCCTAACTTATGCTCCTAAACTTCAACTTTGTGTTGTTCTTTTGTTCTTTGGTGTCCTGTAGTTTTAGGTCTCTGTTGTTCAGTACTGGGAATACTGGCTCTTTCATTGTGCTGAAGACACTAAGTATAACATTTAATCCTGCCTTTATATCAATCAATCCAATTAACTCAAAACACATTTTATTTCTGTTTTTCTCAGAAGTAATGACCTGTCTTTAAGTCAATCCCATTGATCAATGTGTTTGAGACAGTACATGTCTATCTTGAATATGTTACATAAGTCTCACACAAAGCAAATCTTGCATCATGTCATAGTAGATAAGCAAGTGGAATTCGCTTAATTTCAAGTAACAGCTGCGGTGTGTCAAAGTAGCTGTACACATGAAAAAAAGCCAGTTTTCTTGTTTTCCTTTGAATGATCTATCACCTTCCTTCACACATTGGATTTTTTTTGCTGCTCTTCTATTCTTTCATATGGGGTAATTTCTTTTCATCGATAGCTTTGTTCTTTATTTGCTTGGACTGAAACATACTTTCTTTCTTTTACCCCTCCCCCCTGTTCATTGCAAACAGCAACGGGGCAAATGTAGTCTGTCACAGGACACTGGACCCTCTGTGAGCAGTCCACACAGACCACACAGGTACCTTTCTCCTGGTTTCTAGAACACACAGAAGATAATGGAACTCATGGAACGTTACACTGGTTCTGGAACCCCAGTCCAATGTGCTGCACTGTACTAAAACCGTTCAGAGCAACGCAACAGTGCACCAAAAAACAGTGCATCATAAAAAGTTAATGAAAAATGAATTCCATCATCTTTTACAATTCTAGACACTATTTAAAGGTTAGGGCTATACACTAGGTGGTTATATCGCGAAGTCCTTACACTACCGCTCTGCCAAATATAATGAAAAATACAAGTTTCCTCGCTGCCAGTGTCCTCGGCTGCTTGATTAACTCCGCTACCCAGAATGCACCCTGAGGGCTTAACATATGTTTAACAGTTTCTATAATACCTCCGAAAGTTTTCTAAGGCTCCCTTTCTACTGCTTATGAACATACAGGTTATCTACAGAATGGTCAAGCCAGCAAGCGTCTGCAATGAACAATAGGATGGCAGCAAGTCTTTCTCTGTTTCTTTTTGTCTCTCCTTCTCTTTTGTGTGACATCTATTCTTCTATTCTCCTATTTCTTTACATAACTAATCCACCATCTTCCACTCGCTCCCTTTTATCGGCCATCTGTGGGTCTCGCTTCCCAGGTCTCCATTGGGAAAGTATTAGGGGGCACTTATCTTACAGTACAGACAGATAAGCCTGAGAGAGAAAACAGATGTCACTGTTGTCTTCACTTGTTATGATGTATATTAGCAGGAACCAGTGAGCTCATATGCAACGGTAACGCCTTGTTATTACGCTGCTCTGAAGTGGATGAGGGGGTGTTGATATTTCACTGTAACTTCTCAGCTGTAGTCCATCAGAAAAGTCAGGATATTTAGTAGCCAAGTGTTCATGTAAAAACTAGTGTCAATTCCTATTTCTTTAGGGCAGTTCAGAATGCCCTAATTGCTTTTCAGTTTTGAGTTTACTTCCTCATTTGATCGATTAGGCTCTTCTCAGTTGGACAGCGGCCAGTATAACTCCCAGTCAGTTGAGGTCGTACTATGATTCTGCTGCCGGCTAATGCTTAATAGAGAAGTGCTACTACCGGCTCATTGAAAACAGTTGTATCTATGCTGCTGCGCTCCCTTCTTGACATGATATATTACTGGATATAAACTCTTCTGAGACGGCTTGGAGAATATCCAAAACATCCAACTGCTCCTTGCAGCATGCATTTTGTCTTGCTTCCTAACACCTTGCATCCTGATAAGCGAATGTCAGCTAAACAAACTGCTTCATGGGTTTGAAAGGATTGCATTTGCTTTTCAATATTTCTGTTATTTAAGTCTTAATCAAACGCCTCTGTCAGGGTTCTGACTACCAATGTGAATAATTTATTTAATCAGTTTGTTGGAACGGACTCGGTGCTTAACTGTTTTTAGTCTTAGTGTTGAACAGTCTTACTACATGTTAACAGGTATTAATTTACAAATAAACAAGTAAAGAATCGGCCAGTCATGTTGTATGCAAACCCAGTCCACATGCCGCTAACATTTTAAAACGGCCAACCATTTGGATATCTAGTCTGGAGTGACATCAGCTGTACAATAGGCTTAATAACCTACATCTACTTTGTTTGTTGTTGTGTATCCCTCGTGTCATATCCTGTCAGGTCTCACAACGCCGCTGGGTCCGCTTCCTCCCCTTCTGATGCAGAGGCGACATCATCGTCACGCTTCCTGTACCGAGTCCTGTGGGTGGCCGTGCCCCTGCAGCTGCTCCTACTCTTCCTGTTGGTGGCCTTAGTCTGCCTGGTGCCAATGTATGAGGGGGATTTCAGCTGCAGCCACTTCAATAACTTAGCCAGTTCTTTCCACCCGATGCTCAAATACACCAACGGGCCCCCTCCTGTGTAGTCTAACAGATGAAACAGTTGGTTCTGGGTGCCAAGTAAAGTGTCCTCCTGCATATGCCAGCCCAGCTCTGGCGTAGAGAACTTACAGATGCTTTTGAACTTCATGACATTTGGGAGTTATATTTTATGGTTCGTTCCTGCGTAACTTTGTCCTCATCAACAGTATTGGAATTGCTTCTGTGCTCCACCACCTTGCATCTTCCATGAAGAATAGAAAGATGTGACAAACATGTCCACCATCTTGGATATGTCTTATGTGTAACACTGAAGTACAACAACTGTCTTAACTAATCTTTTGTGGCTTCATGTCAAGACGTTTGTATGTAGGCAATGGAGCATCTTTGAAGCAGCACATGTAACAACCAAAAAGGTTGTTCTGACTTCAAACAGTGGATATCAACTGGATGCTGGAATTATTAGGGTTCAACATCACACGCCATTTGTCAGCTGGTTCAAAGGAGAAAATATAGCCAGTTGAACATTTGTAAAGTAACATTTTAAGAGTACCTACAGTATATTGCAGTTATTTTTTTACATATATTTTGGCATGCAGTTAACTTTGATTTAACTTATGGTTGTGTCAGTGTTGAGTAGTTGATTTTTTATTTGAATTATGCTGTAACTGGGTGTAAGGATCTATTTAATCTGAATGTGGATGTAAGCAAATGAAATAATCAAAGAGTAATTTACAATTAACTCTTTAAACACATACTGTAAGAAACCATGTTCTTTATGGAATAATGTACTGAACAGACTTTGTTGTTATTTTTTTAACAAAAAATATGAAAACTGTCAACTTACTATTAATCTGAACTATAACAAATGTATATTTTCTATTGCTCTGTGCGTTCAGTATTACATGCATTATCTAACAGTCCAGGATTATCTACCATAAAATAAATGTACTGTATATGTATATATATATAATGTATATCTGATCCTAAATCACAAATATTGAATGCAAAATTCTCATTTTGATTCTGTCTTTCTTTTCTCACTGGAGGTGGCAAAATGTCTGATACATCTCCTTTGATTTACTGCTGCTGACTTGACCAAATCTCTGCACCATATTCTGGTTACTTGATGTAAACTCAAACTCAATTGGAAAATAAGATATGCATCTTAAATGTATTTAAGAGTTTTAATTCATCATTAAAAATTAGGAAATCACAATTCATTTGGGCGGAGCCTCAGGGCCTGTAGATCTATCAGAGACAACTGAGAGGGATCTGATGGAGCCATAGTTATCTTGACCATGGAGCTGTGGGAGATGGAGGTGCTTTTGTTGCGTAGGACAGGGCCATGACCAGGCCAGGGAGTGGTGCAGGTGGTGTTGAGGGTGAAGCAGGTTCTCCAGAGATTTGATGATCTCGTAGTTTGGGAGGGCCAGGGCTGTGACATCCAGACCTAACATCTGAGAGACCACCATACGGAAGTCAACCAACTGTAAAGAGAGGAAACGCCTCCAGTCAGGATCAGTACTAAATCAAATTACTTTAATTCAGTTTTTTCAGGCATATTTTCAGGCATTTCAAAGTGTATTGGACAGGAAAGTGGTGGAAAATAGAGGAGCAATTAAACTGATGGACCATCCTAGACTGTGCATGACAGCACCACTCAGTCGCCCCACCTCTCTCTCCCTGTCGGTGAGTTGGGCCAGGGTCTGCCCCAGGTTGTTGAGCTGCTGCTGGGCCTCCTTGGCCTGCTGTAATTCTGCACTGGTTATGCCAAGCCTCTTCTCCACCTTGGCCTTTCCCTTTTCCAGCTCCTCCAGACTCTTACTCTGCTCCCCAATGGCCTGACTCTGCTCCATGACTTTGAGCTTAGACACAGCGTTCCGAAAGGGATATGAATGCCTTTAGCGTGGGATCATATTTCCTCACACAACAGCATAACACTGCAACCAACTGTATATTATAACCATGTTATAAAGAGATAGGAAATATATTATGTCAACATTTAATCCATAAAGTACCATGTTTATGAGTGGTAATAACCAACTTTTATTGATTCCTTTGGTTGTGTTGTGACTTCTGGAAGTCGCCAGGAAATCAAGTTAAATTATTCTGCCTCTAGAGGATGTGTGGGTTTCAGCCTTCCTGCCGTCTACCTTCAGCTCATTGGTGTGTGACAGCTGGGCCTTAAGCTCAGTAATAGAGGCCTTACTGGATCTCAGTTCAGCCTGCAGTCGCTCCACCTTCTTCTACAAAATAGAACATAATAAATATTAAAGAAACAAAATGTGTTGTTTAGATACGCTACAATAGCTACTTTTGTCTTCAATTTGCAAACATTTTAATTCAGCCTCAAACTCGACCCTTGACCCTTGAGCAGTTTCTAGGGATAAATGGTATACTACAAACATGATAGGAGAAGATGGTGACAGGGCTCAGAGACCGGCAGCCCTGTAGTTGCTGGTTCCATGCACACCCTTCAAGAAACTTTACCCAGCAACTATCTGGTTACCAGCACACCCCTTTAACAATCTAGGCTACCTGGAGCTTCCTGGCAGTCACACTGGCATCATCTCTCTCCATGGCCAGGGTGGAGCGACTCCTTTTCTCCTCCTCTAGATCAAAAACCTTCTTCCTCAGCAGCTCAATGTGGAGTTCCTTACTCTCCAACCGCTCCTTCTGGACCTTCAACTGAAGGTCAAATGGAATAGGTAGACATGGTATACAGCTGTTTAGCAGTGTAGACTAAAATATAATACTGATATTAATTAGACATAAATGTTGGTGTGGGCTCCATAAAATACAGTGGCATCAGAAAGTATCCAGACACCTTCACTTTCTGCCCATTTTGTTGTTATAAACATAATTTTATATTTAACCCAGCTAAATCTCAATCCGCGGATTCACGGAAAAGTCGCATAGTGTATATTTCTGTTCGTAGATTGCGAATGGTTATAAACAATGCCCTCAATTTACACATAATATACCATAAAGGCAATGCAAAAACATGTTTTGAACTTTGTGCCAATTTATAAAAAATAAACTACTGAAATATCTTATGTTCATAAGTATTCAGAACCTTTTTTTGTACTTTCTACAAGTGCCCTAGGCAGCATTAAAAGCTTTGAGTCTTTTTGGGTATGCCTGGATTTGGCACACCTGGATTTCTTCCTTGCATATGAAACTGTCAGGTTGGATGGGTTGGATGGGGAGTGCCAGGAAACTACAATCTGCAAATCTCCCCAAAGTCCTGGCTTTGGCCGGGCCACTCAAGGACATGAACAGACTTGTCCCAAAACCACTCCAGCAATGTCTTTGCTGTCTGCTTCCTGTCATTGTTTTTCAAGGACCTATCTGTTTTTGATCTGTTCATCCTTCCCTCACTCCAGTCTATCACTCGCTACCTCTAAAAAGCAACTCCATAGCATAAATGCTCCCACCACTATGCTTGAGTGTAGGGATGGCTTTAGCCATGTCATGTGTGGTACCTTGTATTTGCCAGATGTAGCGCCTTGCATTCAGACCTTATAGTTATATTTTATTATAATAAATATTTTTCAAATGCTCTCTTCAAGTTTCATATCATATGGCTTTTACTAAGTATTAGCTTTTTTCCAGCCACTGTACTGTGATTGATGAATTGCTGCAGAGATAGTTGTCCTTCTGACTGTTTCACCTCTGCAGAGAAACTCAAAAGCTCTGTTAGTGGCCATCAGGTTTTTGGTCGCCTCCCTTCATGCTGAGTTACGTAGTTTAGTTAGGTGGCCAGCTAAAATTTCATCAGTTTCACAATGATGGAACCCACTCCTGGGAGCATTCAATGAGATAGCAATTTTTTGGTCAAGTGTGGGACTTCACATTGACAGGAATCTGCCTTTCTAAATAGTATCCAGTCAAGTTTTAGAAACATTAAAAGAATGATCCAAGGACACAGGATAAATCTGAGCTCCGTTTTTAGACACAGGATAAATCTGAGCTTCGTTTTTAGAGTCTGAATATTTCAGTAGTTCTTTCAATAATTTAGCACAAATTTAGAAATATTTATTTTGGGGGTATTGTGTAGAGATTGATAGCAATTATATATATTTAATACATTTCAAATTATGTCTATAACACAAAATGTGGAAAAACAACATGGTCTGAATACTTCCTGAAGGCACTAGACATACATAACTACCATAGTTTTTTTCTTATGTGCTCTTTCATCCCCTCCCAATTCTGTGAAATCCAATGTGTTAATATCGCCAAGCCTCATCACAACAACTTTTCAATAGTTATGGGATAGCTAAGAAGGTGACACGTTTCCTCCAACCATGTCTTACCAAGCCATTCTAATAGTACTGCACATTCAACCAGGAAGTGTTTATTTGAGGTTACACATTCTGCAGCTTTACAATTCTGATTGAGATTGCAGGTGCCCAGCCTACCACAAGGGGTCAGTAGAGAATGATGTGACAAGGCTGCCCTATCCGAGTTCCACTCATCCACCTGTGGCAGCACAGAGCCAAATTACACCAACCTATGCTGGACCCCGGGACAACATTCAACACTCTTACCTGGTTCAGTAGCAACTAGTTTCAATTAGTTTACCTTTCGCTGTAGGTTGTGGGCCAGGGTTTTGCTCTCCACTAAAGCAACCCCTTCTAGTTTGACAAGTTGCTCAGCTCTAGACAGAATAAGTTGGAGCCTCATATCGAAGCCCAAGTCAATGGCGATGCTGTCTAGTTTCATCTTCTCTGACAGTTTTTCGAGGAACTGCTCATACTGAAAAAACACATTAATCATGTTTACCAAGTACCTCAGGGAATGTTGACATCAGATCAATAAAATAATAATATAGTCCATTAAGCAGATGCTTTTACAAGATTTACAGTCAAGCATGCATACATTAGAATTATAAAAGAGGCGTTGGTTTGCCAGTCATATGGTGGCTTTTCAGTTACGTCTAAATCCTTTAACAATGTATCCACCATAATGATTATAGTATGAGGAAGGTAAGGGTCATCAACAAATTAAGATCCCTTGCCAATTTGGTCATTTAGAAAATAAAACACTGCACACCAGTTTTTTCATCATCTGCGCACTACAAGCATGGCATCCTACACAGCGCTGTATACAACCATACAGTTACATGTTCTAGAGTGGGTCTGGTTCTGAACCTTGTTCCCCCTATTGGGTTGCCAGTGTGCTCACTCACGTGCTGTTGGTTATGACTCAGTCCATCTCGGTGCACGTCTGAGGTGATCAGTTCAGCCTCGAGGCCCTGCAACCTGTCTCTGAGGTCTGTGACCTGTCGCTCGGCCAGTTGGGCCCTCTGCAGGGCACTGTGATAGAGCTCCGTCTGCCTGGACACATTTTCACTGACATGGGACAGCCTCATCTCCACCTCCTCCACGTTCTGGCAGGACATGTAAGAAGATACAAAAATAGAGATAAACAATATTAGCTTAAAGATATGTGTGTAAACTATAAATAAATCCAAATACTGAATTGACTGGCTCTAGTTCAAACTTTGTACCTCCAGCTATGATACAAAATAATTATTGATTATCTACATATAATGTAGTTTCCAATGCTTGCCTACTGAAACTGTTAAATAATGTAATACCAACATAGTAGCATAAGAACTAAGCAAAAACAAATTGAATACCAGTTTCATGGCCCCCTGCCTGGTACAGAGGTCCTTGAGTGTCTCTAGTATTTCTCCCTCATTTGGCATGGAGGGACCCAGTTTCAGGAGGACCCCTACCTCCCTCATGAAGGCCTGCCAACTCCCCTGTGAAAAGGATTACAACAAAAAAAATCATAAATGTCAAGGATTTCCAGAAATCCTGGTTATTAAAAATAAATACCTTTTGGTAGAAGTTCAAGTAAAGCTGGGTCATTTGAGAGTATTTTGGAAAGATGTCAGTGTGTGATGCTACCTGTGAAGCCTTTTTCTCTGCCTGGCTGGTCTGGAGCTAGTAAAGCTGGGTCATTTGAGAGTGTTTTGGAAAGATGTCAGTGTGTGATGCTACCTGTGAAGCCTTTTTCTCTGCCTGGCTGGTCTGGAGCAAGTGAAGCTGGGTCATTTGAGAGTATTTTGGAAAGATGTCAGTGTGTGATGCTACCTGTGAAGCCTTTTTCTCTGCCTGGCTGGCTTGGAGCATCCCTTCCAGCTCCTGGATATGTCTCTCCATACGCATTGCCTCCTGCTTGGCTGCATCAACAACATGCTGGCTGCTTTCCAGTCTCTTTGTTAGACTCCTGTTCTCAACGTCAGTGCTCTTCTTGGTCAGCAAAGCACTGTCTAACTCCTGGAAGACACATTACAAGTAGGAAACATCTGAACTATACTATAATTTTTGCCTGTGTAAAGAATTACAGTTAATGCTTATGCACACAAAACTGCAGCTTAGCACCCTGCCTCCCAACGCTATCTTTCCTCTAGATATAAAAAGGGTCTGCCCCCTATACGGCACAGTATATGTAGCTGGCAGTGGTGGTAGGGGGTCAGTAGGAAGCACTCTTCCCATAAAGATGAAATCCTAGTTCTCCAGGACAGTGTAGTGGACGTTGTCCTGCGTTGGTTTCTGTCTCTCTGACGCTAAACAGGTTTCCTAGTAACTTGGCCCTTATTTTAAGAATAAGGGCGTTACACCCATGCCATGGCTTTAGGGATCATATCATGGCTACCAAATCGTCTCCAGTTCCCATAGTTAATTATTTTTTTATCCTCCCCATAACAATAATAATTATAAATGACTTAATAGATGGAATTTACATAATCAATGGTCTACATTAGTCGCAGTGAATAAAGCACTTTGTGACAACTGCTGATGTAAAAAGGGCTTTATAAAATACATTTGATTGAATTTGATTGATAAGATTTGTTAGTACAAGCTACATGTAAAATGGCAGCACTGCCCCTGGAAAAGAATACCCAAGCAATCACAATAATGGTCCAAGATGTAAAATGTGAAATTGGTGCCTACCTACCAGTCTAAGCAGTTCCAGAGCCTCTGCACTGTCGGCTGCGTTCCTCCTCTCACGAGCCACTTCTGCAACCAGTCTCATCAAGGTCTCTCTACTTGCTTTACACTCTACCTCATATGACCTCACACTCTCCTCCAACACAGAGACCCTCATCTTAAGCCTTTCCTTCTCAGGACAGGGCTCCACCTAGGGTGACAGGAAGCAGTGCACATTGTTTGGGTGATGAGAAAATACATTGTACATGAATAGGGTTAGTTCAGCATGACATTTCTGTTTTACCTTATCTAGTTCTCTGCCTTCTGTTGCTGTATCAATATTTTCCATTTTCTTTCTGTGGGTTTTGTCGCCTTATAAATAAAATTGTTATGGGAGAGTTCTTTTTTGGGTTTCTGTTTCCCGGAGTAACCAGGCAACAGAAAACATTGTCGCTTGTTTCACCACAGGGGGTGCTGTTTTTACGGGTTCCTGAGACGGGTAGTGATGGCCAAACGAGCCTTCATTTGCGTTATTTTAGCAGCAAGATATTATGCAGGCAGCATTCACATTTTCTTTATCAAAATAAAAGCCATAATTGAAATGTATGAGGCAATATAGTAGTAAAAAGAACAGACAAGAACAATATTGGAACAGGCAATAAATATAAAATGTACAGACTAGATTGCTAACTAGATGGCTTTTAAAAAAGTTGGCTTAAAAGATGGCTTTTAATTTGGA
>JACXGJ010001338.1:0-86633 GCA_016801105.1 Esox niger | reverse complement strand
GAAGGCCCCTTGTAGAATTTTTTTGCCGCATTTGGGAATGTTGAGTGGGCGTGTGTGTGTGTGTTTGGGGAAAGTCGTGGGTGGGTGTGTGTGTGTGTGTGTGTGTGTGTGTGTGGTGGGGGGGGGGGTGTTAGCAGTGCAAGGTGTTAGCAGTGCAAGATAACATAACTCCCTGGTCATTGATCTATAACAGAGTGTCGATCTGTGTCACTTGTTTACAAATAGTGCTAGTTGTAGATCTACTTGTAGATTTGGAATGGAGCAATGACATTGCTCTACTGGCTAGATAAACAATTCTACTTATAAGGTGATGTATAGCTTTATACGTATCCTGCTTTCCAGTCCTTAATACAGTTCCTGTACCATACTGAGATACACAGTAATACAAGCAGTGCACAAAAGGATCATTGTTTGTTTACAAAAGTTTAAAATAATTTCAACAACATATTACTACTGAATCCCATAGAGGTATTTAAAAGCCGTTAATGAGCTTGCCGCCCAGGGCCGATGTGGATAAAATAGATAGATATAATTCACTTTCTTTAAATTACTGTATGTAACATTTTGGAGTTGAAGCAGGACCCAAGCCCCGACACAAAGTTCAACAAAATACTTTTAATGACAGAACAGAAGTCAAGTAATAACTAGAAAACAGGCAGGCAAAAACACAGGCAATAGGCATAAAGGATGCATACAACACAATGACTAGCAAATGGCTACCAGAAGAGGGCAAACAATATGTGGAGCTAACGATAACCAAACGACAATCAGGTGAAACCAATCAGGACCAAAAGGGACAGGGCACATTCAGAAACAAAAGACAAAAAACTAACAAAAACAGAAGCACAAAACAAGAAAGAACCAAACAGAACCTCACCAATTAAACTGTCAGGTAACTCCAGGGCATGCTATGTAGTCAGTTCGACATGCAGTCTGGTTGGTTCTCTCAGCAATGCTGGCAAATATGTTTTGTACTAACAACATAGTGTAGAGAAAGATATTAAGCGTTTGGAGAACAGACTGAATGTTGGCAAACAACTGGCAACCTCATTTTCACCACTGAACATGCCAACGTTTTGATGGGTGAACATCTACAGTACACTAGGAAGCATGTAGCTGTTGGCTAGTTAGATTAATTAAATATTGAAATTATAAAAAATTCACTACAGCAATAGGTTTTATTATTTATCCAGTTATTTTTTATGATTAAATCAATGTGCAATTACATCTTGAAAGCCAACTAGTTAACTAACTAGCTGTTTATCTTGGCACCCACAAACATGTTTTTATACACAATTACTAGCTAGCTCGTTTTTTATCCTGTTAATCTTGTAAATGAGTGACAGGTATTTTTCAATAACAATTTAAAGTTACTGCTTATAATGGTAGCTACTTCAGTTCTAACTAGCTTTACTGAGGTTATTCTTTTTTTACCTTGATATGCAAGTTGCACATAATTTTGAAGCGTATAACCACCTCTTAACAGTAGTGTATAAAACTTAAAATATGTTTTGGTTTGAATGTGACTGATTAAGATGTTCCCATAGCTTTGATATCTAGCTAGCTAATTGTTAACATGTCCCAATTCTTGGCTTCTTCATGATCAGATTCTTCTAGAAAAACTGCTCATGCAGCTCTCCACGCTAAATCTTTGGAATATTGGAGGTAAGCTAAAAGATAGACTGGCTATTTTGTAGCTATCGAAAGGTAGGTTTGTAAAAAACTACATTTGAGGGTTTGTTATTGCATTTTCCACTTTTGCAAACCTTCCTAATAAAATGTGTAGTAGGTTTGCTAACACACCTTTTGTACTTTTTAAGCATCATTATGTGCAAAAGATTGTATTTTCTACCAAAGTTTTAAACATCCCTGTCTTTAAGTCTAGACCCTTTTGTAGAAAATGCTGCCAGTCAGTCAGAGGAAGGTACTGAAGAGGGAGAACGACAGAAACAGTCTGAAATGAAGAAGTGGAGTAAAGAAATAAGAATAGAAAGGGAGAATGTTGAGGAGAAAGAGGAGAGAACAATTGAAAGTTCAGTAAAGTAGGTGGATGTGTCCAATGACCCAGGACTGTTGCCAGAAAGGATGACATTGATGTGACAGACTTTGCCAAAACTATGCCTAGGGAATCAGAGGGTAAGGCCTGCCCCAATTACTTGCATCACACCAAGTCAGCAAATGGAAGGGAAAAGCTCAAAAGAAATTGTCTTATTTACAGTTTAAGCACTAAAGCACTGTACAGTATATACCATGTCTGCTTTTCTCACATGAGCAAACAAAACCATCAGCCAATGCCTTGAACAGTAATCATAGTGATCACACTGATGATGGCAGACAAGACGACAGCAGGTACCATTCTGGTCTTGTAATAGTATTTATGTCGTCTATAAGGTCTCCCAGTAAGGATGGTGTGATGTATCACTGCCAATATGGCCTTTCTGGTAAATTTGTAAAATCGGCCCTGTTCTATCGGCCTCTATCTGATCATTTCTGTACATATAAAACCAGAGAGTGCCCTCTAGTTTTGCTTGACATTTTTTACAACCACCACCAGAATGAGCTGTAAGAATGTGTGCATGGTTTTGCTCTACTCTCCCACAGTAAGGTAAGAGTACTGTATTGAGAAATGAATGGGTTGCCTCTGACTCCTTTTGCAAATATTTTCATTTACTAGTGACGTGATATGTAGCTAACAAGATAGCCATTAATCATTAGCTAGATAACTTGATATTGTTTCATTTACTCATAACGTGCCCAGACATGGATGCCACAAGTAAGCTAAATGGCGAGCTAAGTCGTTAGATGGCAAATACAACCATTATTTGCAACAATAATTAACCCTCTTTAATGTGATTTTAGCTAAGTAGCTTATTTGACAAGAATAATAGTCAGGTGGCAGGTTATGTTATCGTTGGAACTTTCATAATTTAGGACACAAACTGTTTGATTAACTGTGTGCATGTTACATAGCTACTGGCTAGGGTCTGTTGATCTGTCCAC
This sequence comes from Esox niger, assembly GCA_016801105.1. Taxonomy (NCBI): domain Eukaryota; kingdom Metazoa; phylum Chordata; class Actinopteri; order Esociformes; family Esocidae; genus Esox; species Esox niger. Next base: position 83,633 of record JACXGJ010001338.1, on the reverse strand, counting down.
TTGCTATTGTATATATAAAGTGTTGGTAGTTGGATGGAAATAGTGTAATGCTTAAATACCTCAATAACAATTTAACAAAACCTGCTCGTATATTGCGTGTGTGATGTTCGCAAGTGCTGTGGTTAGACATCGCCAGTGAAGGTCACCCCTAGTTATCATGAGTCAATATTTTGTATTAAATCATTCTGGATAGGAGGAGTCTGCTAAATTATTAAAACATGCTTAAAACACTTACAACAAAGACAGCAGCAGGGCTCTAGAAGTGATGAGTGAAGCCAATTATGTCTTGACTTCAGACAGCTAAAGTTGGCTACTGAGTCATTTAGAATATCTTGCCGGCAGCAATCAGCGATGTTCTCTCTGTATGGTTTTAGCAGCATCAGTTTAAGAAAATAAATATCTTCTCAGGTTGACATATCTTTGTTGTAAATTTTGTTTTCTAATATTTTGAAATGCTGGGTTTTTGATTTCCATGAGCTGTAAGGTATAATCATCAGGATTGAGACAAAAAAGGCTTGAAATATTTCACTTTATGTCTACTGAATCTAGTATATATGAAGGTGTCACTTTTTGATTTGAATTACAGAAAACAATGATCTTTAACACAATATTCAAATTGTTTGAGATGCACTTGTAGATTATTTTCTTGAGTGGCACAATTACTTTTTATTTGCTGTGGATTCTCTGTAAAAAAAAAAAATCCAAATTCTCCACCAACGGCTAAAGAAAGAACATTTTTTAATTCAAATGTGGTGCTCCTTTACTTGCTTTATTGTAGCCTAGTCTTACAATGGCACACCTCCAATCTTGTCTGGCCTCGTTGCAGGTCTGAGAACATACCTATTAAAATAATTGCTGCTGAGATGCAAGAATTCTATTGGATTATTTTTTTAACTCCTCTCACAGGCTTGTTGAAGGTTGATTTAGCTTGGTTTCTCTATTTCTTCAAACTGAAGAAACTCATTTACTGAGAGTTTTTAGTTCCTACCTATGTTGCAACATATAAGAAAAGCAAATATGGAGGGAAAATGTTATTCCAATTTGGAAGAACTGTACTCAATTCATAACATTCAGTCAATATAGCCATTACCACCTCTGCTTAAATGCTGTTCTGAAAAAAAATGATGTTTTGGCATGCGTTCCTACAGGCTATGGTCAAAGTTTTATTTAGCAAGCATTGCCCGGCAGACTGGACAAAATGGACAAGTCCAATGATAATAGTGATGGCACAATCACAAAACAAGACATGGCAACAAAGAAAAAAATACTGACCCCTGTTCAAAAGTCTTCATACCCTTAGTTATTTATACAGTTTATTGCCCCCTTGAGCATCAATGGCACCATGCAGTCCTGTAATAGCTGTCTTTCAGGCCCCAAATTCTTGCAAGTGGTATAGGTGCCCATGGGCAAAAGCCTCCAGGTCATGCAAAGTCTTTGGTCGTCTTGCATGAACCGCACATTTGAGATATCCACAGAGTGGCTCGATGATATTAAGGTAAGGTGACTGTGATGGCCACTCTATAACCTACTTTTTTCTGCTGTTACCTCTGGAAGGTCAACTTGGCCTTGTGCTTAGAGTCAATGTCGTGCAGGAAGTCCAAGAGCGTCCCATATGCAGCCTTCATGAAGCGGAATGCAAATTGTCTGCCAGTATTTTCTGATTACATGCTGCATTCACTTGCTATACATTTTCACAAGATTACCCGTGCCTATAGAGCTCACCCCCTGCAAAACATCAGTGCACCACCACCATGCCTTACAGTGGGGATATTCTGTTTACTATAGGCCTCTTTGACACCTCTCCAAACATAACACTGATGTTTGTGACCGTAAAGTTCTATATTGGTCTTGTCACTCAAAATTACAGTGTGCCAGAAGCTGTGAGGTGTGTCAGTGTGTTTTCGAGCAAATGGTAACCAGGCTTTTTTTGTGGCATTGGCCCAGTAAAGGCTTCTTTCTGGCAACTTGACCATGCAGCTCATTTTTGTTTTTAAGTGTCGTCGTATTGTGTTCCCTGAAAGAACCACACCGTCTTTTTTCAAAGCGGTTTGTATTGTGTTGGCTGAAATCTTTCTTGGTCTGCCTGACCTTGGCATGGTATCAAGAGATTCCCAAATGTTCCACTTTGTAATAAGTGATTAAACAGTACTGATTGGTATTTGCAAGGCTTTTAATATCTTTTTTTATCCTTTTCCTTCTTTATAAAGTTCCATTACCTTGTTACGCAGGTCTTTTCACTGTTCTTTTCTTTTCCCAATGGCATTCTAGATGTGAATTTATTTTGGTCATTTGAAGAGATTTCACCTCATGCTACCTGAAGCAGCTCTCACAAGTTGAATTGGCTTGATGGGAAATTCTTACGATCCACAATGGCTCAACCAGGTTAAGATTTGGTGATTGGGCTGGCCACTCCAATACAGGCAGAATACCAGTTGACTGCTTCTTCCCCACATAGTTGATTAATAGTTTGGAGCTGTGCTTTGTGTCACTATCTTGTAGTAGGAGGAAATTAGCTCCAATCAAGAGCCATCCACTGGGAATGGAATGGGGTTGCAAAATGGAGTGATCAAGATCCCTTTTACCATATACAAATCTCTCACTTTACCAACACCATAGCAACACCAGACCATCACATTGCCTCCACCATGCTTGACAGATGGCATCCTGCACTCCTCCAGCATCTTTACAGTTGGTCTGTGTCTCACAAAATTATTTTCCGTCTTACTCAGTTATGCATCGGAGCCTCCGCATTCTCTTACTCTTCTGGTTAGAGCCAGTTTGCACTGTTCTGTGAAGGGAGTAGTACACAGCGTTGTGCGAGATCTTCAATTTCTCTCATGAAATAGCCTTCATTTCTCAGGAAAAGTATAGACTGACACGTTTCAGAAGAAAGGTTCTGGCAATTTTGGGCTTGTAATGAACTTACAGTGATACTCAAGATACTCAATTAATCGAAATAATGCACTTTTATTGCATATTTAATCAGCACAACAGTTTTCAGCTGTCTTAGCATAATTGCAAAAGGTTTTCTTCTTTCTAAACTTGGGATTATCAAATAGAATATGCCACCGGACTGATAGTTGCTGATAATGGGCCTGTCTATGCCTATGTAGATATTTCTTTACAAATCAGCCGTTTCCAGCTACAACAGACAACATTAGCAAGGTCTACACTAATCAGTTTCAAGGTATTTTAATGTACAATCAATTTGCTTTTCTGTGGAAAACAAGGGCATATGTGTCCCCATACTTTTGTGCTAGGTTTTGAGCACTGAAATGAATTTAATCTTGAAATTTAAAGTAATATGAAATACCTTTCATAAGATGCGGTCAGATTGTTGTTGTTTTCCACTTGCCAAGTTTCTTCATTGAGATTTCTTGTAGCAATCTCCAGAGGATATCAACTACCTTTTGGACAACACCAAACATTGTTATATTTTATTATAGGCAGGCTTTATAAACACATTTTTGTTTTTTTGGTAAAGATAGAGAGACCCCACTACTGACTGTGGTACATAAAATCCTGATGAAACTTCACAAGTACCCACCTAATCAACACCAGCTACTGAGGAGAGTGGTTTTATGGTCAGTAGAACCAAATACTGGGATGTCTGTAACTGTGTCCATGTCATTGGCTTTTCATTCTTTAATTAAAATGTAAACTTATGTTTACAAAAACAGAACTGACAGTAAAATGAAAAGTTGTGCTATGTCAGAAATGCAATACGGGCGGTGACCAATGAATAATTTACAATATATATATTTATATGTAAGAAACTGAATTATTTAAGAAATGTGCAAGTCAAGCAATATGCATATAACCACATCTGCACATGCAGTATAACAACCATCCCTAGGAATGCATCCTATTACACACATATCTGGATACAGATGACACAACCAGGACATGATGTAGTATAGTACAAATTCTTTAGTTGCATGGTATAGCAAATATATTATAGAAAAAAGTATCTCCGGTGATTGATTTATCTACCGTTTTAGTGATCGAATTAAACACGGCCAGCTAACTGTGATTCCCGAGTTGCCCCATGTCCCCACAAAGCCCACGCCACGTCTCTGATTTTTTCAATTACTGTTTGGCTGCATTCCCCCTGCCTCTTTATAGTTCTTTTGGCCATGTCTTTCTCTTGGCCATGGATCTCATCACTTGGAAGACCTCTTTTCATCTGACCTTATAGTATTTTCATTAGGCCAAATTCATCATTCTGCCAAGTCTCTTTCACTTGAGTTCCCCTTTTTTCTCCTCATTGCTATTCTGTTTTTTTTTGGATTCTCTCACTTTACTCCTGTCCTTTTCGTCCCCTGGGTTTCCCCTATTCCTTTCGTCTTGAACAATCTTTTTCCTGCTCTTCACATGTAGCTAACTCCCTTACCTAGCTATATCCTTGATCAACTCCTGCTCTTCACATGCTGTTTCTTGTTTGATCCCCCTGTTACATATAGCACTTTCTCATAACTTTACTCCTTCTCTTTTCCTATCATCCCCTCAGCTCCTACCTCTATCCCCATCCTCCTCTGCACACATCCTCCTTCATTCACATCCACGGAAACATTCACAGGCTCAGTCACATCCATGGACACAACAACAGGATCAGCAACATCCAAATGCTTAGATTCATCCCCAGGCTCCGAAACAGCCACAGGATCAGTCATATCCACAGACACATCCACATGATGAGAAACATCCACAGGATCTGTCATATCCACAGACACTTCCACATGATGAGAAACATCCACAGGATCAGTCATATCCACAGTCACATCCACAGAGCTGAATGGCCTTTAGTTACAACTAAACTGTGAAAAGTCTATGCTAGCTTGATTTTACTGGGCTCTATTTCAATAAACTGGTATATGGGCTAGACCAGAGGTGTCCAATTCTGGTTCTGGAGATCTACCATCCTGTAGTTTTTTCTGCAACCCTAGTTGTGACTAACCTGGCTTAACTTTTCATCCAGCTCGTTATTAGAATCAGGTGTGCCAAATTAGGGTTGGAGTAAAAACCTACAGGATGGTAGCTCTCCAGGACCAGCAATATGTGCACCCCTGGGCTAGACATTTTATGCAAAAAGGTTTAAAATACAAAAAATACATTTCTCTGTGGGAAATTGTCACAGAGACAAATGTGAGAGATCCACTGATTAAGAAATAAGGTTTGCAAATCTATTCACCAAAAAAATGTTTTCTCCCCACTCCTATTTGTGTGTCAAGCCTGAAATGATAAACCTGATTCTTTTTGCCAGACAACGTATGCGGATCTGGCCAAGAAGAGCGGATGTCTCTTACTGAGTGACTGACTGAGTACCCCTTGTTAAATAGCATAGTGGTTAGAGAAACGGACCTGCAAACTATAGGTCCTGCGCTTGAATCTCCACACAGTCAAAAAAAATGATGCATTCGGATTAGTTCCGGATAGTCAGAAACTTTGCTGGCTATAACCTTCAGTATCTACGTTAGTAACCTTCAGTATCTACCTTCAGTAAGCCTAAAGTAAAACAGTTTATGGGTATATTGTAACTGTTTCTTGTGTATTTTCGAAGTACGCATCCGTGCATGAGTTTTGGGTCAGGATAGACAAAAACATGGCTGGGCTACAACATACATTTGTTATGTTATAGTAAGCCTTAACTAAAACTGTTGCATAAAAATATGATACATTATTGCGACTATTTCCGGTGGATTTTCAGAGTATGCGTCCGTGTATGCTTTTATGGGTAATAGAGTCTTTATCAAATAGAGTCTTTAATCTCCAATCTTCCATAATGTCTGTATAAAATGTACATGATGTAAACAATTGAGTGAATATTTCTATATACAGTGGATATAAAAAGTCTACACACCTCTGTTAGAATGCCAGGTTTTTGTGATATAAAAGAATGAGACTGTCACATAGCTGGTGGTAGGACACAGGCGCAGAGACGTGGTGGGGGTAATATTCCATAGTTTTATTTAAAATAAAGAAAACCAAAATTAAAGCAGCTAACCGTGACTGGGTATTGGCTAAACAGCAACTACAAACCATAATGATCCACACTGGCCAAACATACAAATAAATGGGTTCCCCAATTGGAGGCAACGATCTGCACCTGTCTCCAATTGGGGAGACCAAACTTAAATAGAGATGCCTAGAGGCACCTCTTTTTGTCCTGTCCTATGGCCCCAGCTCAGTGCAGAGATGGCTAGAGTCATAGCCAGGACGTGACAGAGACAAAGGTAAATCATGTCAGAACTGTTTCCACTTGTGAACTATAATGTGAAAAATGACATTGAAATTCAAACTGAAATCTTTGAGGTGGAACAATGAAAAACAAAAACTTTACAATAGCCTGGTTGCATAAGTGTGCACACCCTCTTATAACTGGGGATATGGCTGTGTTCAGAATGAACCTATCACAAACTCATGTTACATAGAAGTAATTACACACCTGCAATAATTCAATGTGACTCTGATTAATCACAAATAAAGTTCAGCTGTACTTGTAGGACTTTCCTGACATTATCTTAGTTGCATCTCAGAGCAAAAGCCATGGTCCGCAAAGAGCTTCCAAAGCATCAGAGGGATCACATTGTTGAAAGATATGTCATGAGAAGGGTACAAAATAATTTCTAAAGCATTAGATTTTCCATGGAACACAGTGAAGACATTCATCATCAAGTGGAGAAAATATGGCACAACACAGACATTAGAAAGAACTGGACGTCCCTCCAAAATTGTTGAAAAGGCGTGAAGAAAACTGGTCAGTGAGGCTTCCTTGAGGCCTCAAAAATTAACATGTTAAAAAAAAAATATGTGGTCATCATTTATACAGTGGATATAAAAAGTGACATAACTTGATATCTTCCGTAATGAAAAGAGTAGCTCAGTCTGAGATATAAATTAATGTAGTTTTCCTAACATAATTTGTAGTTTACTATTTTGTTCAATATTTAGTAGACATCCGGTAAGACGTGAGGAAAAGAAAGTCATTATACCACACTTTTTATTTAAGGATGAATATTTAGAATTCTTTCCCCAGATTTGTCCACTTTATTTAAAAAAAGGTATCAGATATAAAAATATAAATAAGCGTTGAAGCAAATAAAATTTTTCATAAGGGAAATTTGACAGTGACATTTTTTGGTAAATAATGTATTGTTCACAAGTAGCGCCGGAGAACATGAAAACCATATTGAAAAATACCTTTTTTATTCATCATTCATTTAATACATAATTGACCCAATTGCATTTAAAGATTATACACATTCTTTTTTTGACTCCCAATATCTGCAGACCGTTTTCTGAAAGTTTGTTCATAATATGACTGGGTTTATGGTTAGGATTAGGTTTTGAATTAGGGTTAGTAAGGTCAAGGTTTGAGTTTTTTAATGAATAGTTAGTTGAAATGTTTCTCTGATAGTTTGCAGTTTTGCAGATCATCAAGCATCTACATATGGATTGGTACCCTACAAATTGTGTTGTTTTGTTATGTTTTTTTATATTTCAATTTTTTTGTGGCTGTTTGTGGCTTAACTAATGTGTTTAATAAATTGGTGGGAATTCATTGCGTTATTCCCACCAATTTTAACAGTTCTATACATCCTTTCCATTGATAAAAGAAGAAAATGACATTGTCTTTTGACAATGTTTTGAGAGTTGGTTGTGATGATTTGTAAATCCAGACCAGCTCAAGTTCGATAAAAATAGCCTGACATATTCTTCTTCAAAGCCATGATTTCTGTCACATTGTAACTCTACCAGCTGAGAATTTTGACACCCTTTTTTTGCTTGTCTTTCCAAGGGGCCTAAAACCCTACAGCAACTGAATTCCAATTATAGACGTTTCTGTGCCCAAATATGCCATTTACCACCCTTTTACCAGTAAGTGTGTGATTGGTTTTCCTATGTTACATTGCTTTTTCAACTCTGCCTATTTTCTGCAGTTCACTGCAAGTTGTTGATCATGAGAGGACAGGAAGAGGAGACTGAGGAAAAAGCAAAGAGGAAATGGAAAGAGACTAAGCAAAGTCTAAATAACAAAAGTTAAGAAACAAATGAATCTTCAAAGAGAGGTGTTTGGGGCAGGACAAGAAGAAAATGTAAGGAATGTAAATGCAGAAAAAGGCTTGAAACAGCATAGAATCTGACAGTCAGCGTACGAGTCAGCATGTATTCCCCACTCAGCTTTCACCCACAGGGAGTAGCCCTCCATTCCATAGCCACCAAACTGCTAGACTCTGTGGGGACATTTGGCTGATGTGCTCTCTAAAGGCATCCCGTCTCCAGAGCCCCAGGCATCATGTGTCACGGGGCTGTCTGAGCTCTGGAAGGAGGACGTGGGTAGGTGAGTGAGTGTGTGTTTCTCAGACCTGTCTGAGCTCTATCAAAGCTGGTCAGATGTCAGTTACAGTCAAGACATCAGTCCTTCCTATCTGTTATATAGCTGGCTGGCCGACTGGTGATCTGTCCCTTTCGGTATCCTGAAGCTTATTTGACACACCATCCCCATCATTCAGTCAACTGGAGTGACCTCACAGGCTGTGGAAGGTTGGTTGCATTAATCTGGATTAAGGTTGGCCAATGTTTACACATTGTCCCATAGACCAGTCCATAAATTATTGATTGTTCTTGACAGGCATGGAGACATCGATCTGTGGGAATAAAGAAATGTAACAGACTTTATGTACGCACATTTAGTAACAAAAATTATATTAGTACTACTAGCCTTATCAAATGTAATGTCATTTAATCTTGATCATCTGGGTCACTCTCTCTCCGATTAGGCTACTATCTCACTGTTTTGATTTATGGCACGATAAGGCAGACACGATCGATTTTATTTTTAGGGGGGTACACAATCATCTGACATTAGAGGGGAAAAGCATATTAGTATGTGAGAATTGATACTGCAATTCCCACAAAAATTAGAGTTGGCTATACGCGCTACAAGAACACAATCATTTTGAAAAACACCAGTATGCATTATTTATTTTTTTAAATAGCAAAACACTAGCTACCTGTTATGTACTCAGAACTAGTCAGCTTATTACACTGAACAAAATTATAAATGCAAAACTTTGTTTTCTTCATGAGCTGAACTTAAAGACCGAAGACTTTCTCTAGGTACACAAAAGGCCTATTTCTCTCAAATATTTTTCACAAATCTGTCTAAATCTGTGATAATGAGCACTTCTCCTTTCCCGCGAACATCCATCCACCTCCCAGGTGTGGCATATCAAGATGCTGATCAGACAGCATGAGTATTGCATAGGTGTGCAATAAAAGGCCACTCGAAAATGTACATTTCCATCACACAGCACAATGCCACAGATGTCACAAGTTTTGAGGGAGTGGGTAATTGGCATGCTAACTGCAGGAATGTCCACCAGAGCTGTTGCCTGTGAATTGAATGTTCATTTCTCTGCCATAAGCTGTCTCCAAAGGTGTTTCAGAGTATTTAGCAGTACATTCAACCGGCCTCAAAACCGCAGACCACGTGTAACCACGTGTTAGATATCAGCCGTTTCATATATCGGTTGAAATAATTATCGCATGCCGGTTGTCAAGGGAGAGAGTTAGTCAAATGTTTTTTGCAGCATTAGATAGTCTTGTTCATGAGGTTACGGAGCTGGTCTTCCTTACACAATCTCAATCTCCTCTCAATCAATCTCTTCTCACTGTAATGTTGGTTACAAGCTGATATACACATTGAAGGGTGTGTTTAACTAGCAGTTACCCCCATGCCAAATGGCCAATGTAAACATTCCTGTGGTTATCAGAGCGCAACCTGCAGAGAGAATCTGTACAGTGAGGTTTCTGTTATTTTCATTATCTAGGCACATTTACTTCCAATGAAACGTACCTTCATATTGTATTTGTTAATGCTCAGATTCCACACATACCAGCCCAGGACCTCCACATCCAGCATCTTCACCTCCAAGTTTGTCTGAGACCAGCCACCCGGACAACTGCTGCTACAATTGGTTTGCATAACCAAAGAATTTCTGCACAAACTGTCAGGAACCGTCTCAGGGAAGCTCATCTGCATCGGGGTCTCGACCTGACTGCAGTTCGTTGTCGTAACCGACTTTAGTGGGCAAATACTCAAGCTCGATGGCGTCTGGCACTTATCAGAGGAGTTCTCTTCACTGATTAATCCCGGTTTTCACTGTAAAGAGCAGATGGCAGACAGCATGTATTGCATCGTGGGTGAGCAGTTTGCTTATGTCAATGTTGTGGATCGAGTGGCCCATTGTGGCGGTGGGGTTATGGTATGAGCAGGCGTGTATTATGGACAACGAACCCCGTTTGCATTTTATTGATGTCATTTTGAATGCACAGAGATACCGTGACGAGATCCTGAGGCCTGTTGTTGTGACATTCATCCACGACCATCACCTCATGTTGCAGCATGGTAATGCTGTCCCCATGTGGCAAGGAAATGTACACATTTCCTTAAAGCTGAAAACATCCCAGTTCTGGCATGGCCACCATACTCACCAGACATGTCACCCATTGAGCATTTTTGGGCTGCTCTGGATCGGCGTACAAGACCGCGTGTTCCAGGTCCTGCCAATATCCAGCAACTTCAAACAGCCATTGAAGAGGAGTGGACCAACATTCCACAGGCCACAATCACCAACCTGATCAACTCTATGTGAAGGAGATGTGTTGCAGTGCGTGAGGCAAATGATGGTTAAACCAGACACTGACTGGTTTTCGGACCCCCCCAATTTGTGATTAATATTCGAGAGGAGTTTGCCTTTTGTGCATGTAATGAAAGTCTTAGATCTTTGAGGTCAGCTTATGATAAATTTGGGGAAATAACAAAAGTGATGCGTGTATAATTTTGTACAGTGTAGTTAAACTAATTGTCTACTACAGCTAAGCTACATAAATCACCATGTTTAGTTACTACTAAACTTTCTTTAAAACGTTTCTAGTTACTAGCAATAACCATGGGCAATTTTTCGCAAGAATTGATGGAAAATATACTTGAACACTCACAGATGAAGTATATTTCTATTTCATGTCACTCAAGTATCCACTTAAATGGTGTCCAATATTGACAGATACAGTAGAGGTGTACTCCAATTCTTTTTTGTTTTGCAATGTATTGTAGCAAGCTGTGGGCTTGACACCAAGCTGAACATGTGTATGGAAATTCTGTTAATGGAAGCAATTGTTTTGGTCTTGTTGATGTGTAGTCTAGTAACCATGACAATGTAGATCGTTTTCCATGTATGTGAACCAAGGGAACTGCTGCAGCAACTTAGCAACAGTTTACATTGGTTTACGTATGTTCCCCTTTCAATTGTATTATTGAAAATATGTACTCCCTTTTACTTGATTTTTTTTCCCTACTACACAAATGAAAGTTAAACAAATATTCATATTATTGTGCTGAATGATCCAGATTAGAGATGAGGGGTTGACAGGTATTTTTACATTTGGAAAATTTGCCTCTGACCATGTTGCGGTTTTTAGAAATGTAAGTTATTTGCCATATAAGCTATGATGTGCTACAGTTCTGCAATTTAGTTGGTGGAACCTTTGTCAACATACCCAAATCTTCAGATACTCCCAGACTGACCAGTAGTGGGTGTGTCTGTAGGAACTTTTAAGTCCTGATAGAGGATCCCAAACCAGTAGCCTTGCCGTGTAGTAATTTGCCCTCTATAATTAATTTGATTAAATAGTAGAGGTACCAGACAGCATCTTGTAGATTGGTCTGTGAGTAGTGTAGTCTGGGGTATATTGAATTTTATGAGTCAGTGCCAGGAATTGATTGTAAAGATTGTACTCCAAGCTTCGAATCCAAAATGTGCATTTTGGTGCACAGGTCTTCCTACAGTTCTGCCTTGAAAGACTGTGGTCTACAGACCTTAATCCAGAAGATTAATTTAATTTTGGGTTTTACCAGTGACAATTGTTGCATTGCCATTTTTTACAGGTACGTCAATAGAAAGTTTTTACCAGCTATTACTTCTGTGTTCTGTTCTGTCAAAGTGTAAATTGCTGTGACTGCGTGTTGAATGTGCAATAAATGTAATTCTCCATGGACTGTGAACACATATTTGTATGTTGTGGAAACATTTACATCGACCGGTAAGATCGTTACAAACCTATCTCTAGTCAGCAGTTGGCACTTTTATATAGGGCAGGAAAATGTGCAGCCATTGTCTATGCAGAAAACCATTGGAAAAATCCATACATTATGTGTAAAGCAACAAACTGATTTCAAAGGAAGACATTTAAAGATGGGATAAAATACGCAGGACCTGTTATTTTCTCTGACAAAAAGTGTGGTGACTGGAGCCTGATAGGTGAGGGGAGGAGACAGCACTTCCACTCTCATCTGTACAGGACACAGGTATTTCAAAAGGCTGTGCTAAAAACCCTCTACCTGTCAATGGGCCTGTTAGAGGGAAGACAGACAGAGGAGCAGAGATGGAAAGGAGGGAGGAGAGTAGAAGAGGAGATAAGGAAAACGAGGAGGGAGTGAGAAAGACAAGTAGTGGAGAAAGAAACAAAGCAAGCTCTTAATATCAGAAGGTTGGAAACAAATTTTACATAAAAGAGCGATGACTGGGGAGGGAGGAAGAAGCAAATGTATATTGAGATTGAGGTTTGAGGCAACATAGAAAATGACAGTCAATGTATTTTCCCCACTCAGCTTTGGTCCTCTGAGAGATTCTCTCCATTTCGTAGCCACCAAACTACTAAGCTCTATGGGGACACTTTGCTGATGTTCTCCCTTAAGCCACCCCATCTCCAGAGCCCCAGGCGTGATGTGTCACAGGGCTGTCTGAGCTGTAGAAGGAAGGGGCAGAGGTAGTGTGTCTGTGTGGCGTGACGTGTTTCACCGAGCGTGAATTGTAGCAGGGTTAGTCAGACATCGGTGTCTTTCCATATCGTTTCAACAAGCTGTGAAATAGTGACACAGATTTGATTGTTTTGATTAGAAATATTTGATGGATTTGAGTGGGTGGGGTGTGCGTGGGTGGGTGGTTAAGTGAGGAGATGGGTGCAGTGGAAACCACTTTTCAGATTGCTCAAACACATGACCAGCTCTGCCACAACTCCAATAAACTTTTGACATTGTGACAAACGTCACATCCTGAACACATCAAACATGTTTTTGTGTTTCGACGTTAATGTCAACAGTCCAACCTTTGTCTCAACGTAGACCTAACGCTTATTAACCATAAACCAAACATGCATAACTTGACAGGTTTTCCCTAAGCCTGATTCATAAGCCAAACAATTTTTTTTCAATCTTTGTGGCGACCCAAATACATAGACATAAATCGTGCACACTGTTAGTGTCAAAACCATCGCGTTATTAAAAAAATATAAATATTTATTGGGTTTTGGAAAATAAATGTATTATTTATTTAACCTATTTTCCCCTATTTTCTATTGAATTCTTTATTTTTACCTAATTCTATTTTCTCTTATAGACTTGCCTAGTGATTACTGTATCATGCCCTGCTAAGCATAAATTGCTAATTCATTCTGTTTCCTATCATACTGCCCATTCAACCAGGAGGGAGTACTCTTCAATAACTCCTTTAAATCCTGGACAGCTTGGGCCAATGGGTATCACTACTTGCAATGTCCTCAGGCTTTGTCTGCATGTTGGGACCAGGACTCCTAGCTGCAATGGTTTAGCTCTGCTGTGAGGCAATATCTTTACCACTAAATAATTATAGAGCCCTTGAAACAGGATTATATATTGGAATAATTATGTTAGTCTCCATAAAGATAGTAAAATCTGAAGTGTGTGTGTGTGTGTGTGATTGTTTGTGTTTTTCCTGGCACTGCCGGGCATCGGCCTAGAGAGTTTATTAGCATGGCTGGGGATGACTCAGAGAGTTGAAGGATTTGGGGAGGTGAAATCATTCCTTCTGCCGAAAGATGCTGCACACTTTTGCGTCTCTCCCTCTCTTGCCTCTCTCCCTCTCTGAAAGGCTTAAGATAGGCTATCTGCATCACCCAGGATTTTGTCTGTGTCCGTTTGGCTAGGGGTTCATTGCGCTTAATCAAATTTCAACTGTCCTTCATTCAATTTGAAAGCGTGCAAGAGGCTGAGGCTACAGTTTTTTCTTTTACATGCTAACTAGTTCAGTGACTGGAATTGGAAATGATGCCCATTAATTTTAACACATGTGCACTTTGGGCCTTAATATGGTTCTAAAGCTTTAGTGACAGACTGTAACTGGCAGTTATAGGGTGTGTACTCTGAGGGGCATTAGCCAAGCCAAGTTAAACCCCTATGTCAGGAAATGTTGTATATAGTGAAGCCTTTTTAGGAAGCTTCTTCTGGCTGCTGACAAAACCAGTAAGTGTAGCAGACAGATCCAGCCAAACCTGCTGGACTGTTTAATTGCTGTTCATGAATTAAACATGCAGTTATTTGTAACTTCTCTTTTTGTTTCCGCCTACACCAAAACCCGTGCAGTTTATATTTAGATAAAAAGGCATGACGATCAGAACGAAAATAGAAAGGCTGAGATTCGTTATGTAGTCTGTCGGTATCAATAATAGAAACCTTTAGCTAGAAAGGATTTGACCATGAGATTTTGAAAGCATCCTAACCAAGGTTGGGTGGTGTAGTTAGAGTGGCAGGTCATTCCAGGATACAGACATTAGCACAGCACAGACCTTAACTCTGAATGAAATGTTTCGCTTTGGATGAATCCCCATGAGACTACATCATGTGCATGTCGCCATATAATGTTTTATTTAAAAGGCCCGGGCTTCCTCTTTACAGCAGTTCTGTGGTGCTCCCACACTCTTTCTTTATGCCGCACCATATTAGGCTGAAACTTTCCTGAGAAAACATAGCTGTTTCTATGTACAGTACCAGTCAAAGGTTTAGACACACGTTCTGTTGAGGTGGATGAATATTTGATTAGTAGGTTTTCAGCAAAAACATATATGTATGGAACGTACAGTACAAGATTCTGTAGGAAATCAATATTCGCAATGTTTATTTAACATGTCCATGCAACACAGGACATGCAAATGTCATATTTCCTTCATTTTTACCCACTGTAATTCTGCAATTTTTTTGCCTCTTTAATTTCCCTCTCTTTTGGCATCTGTTCTGATTTCTCTATATATTCTACTCCTTAATATTTCATCTTTTCAGGATCTTTTAGTTTTCCAAGTGAAGTGAGAATGTGATTTTACGCTAGATAACAGCTCACCTGCTGGGTTGTTCGTGTCGTGCTAACAGCAGTCTGCTGAATCTCCACGCATACAGATTGAAAGGTCCTATGAACCCCTAAACCTTTGAACCATGGGGCATGATCCCTACATAGTTGCATAGAACGATACATATCTCAGACAGACAGTAAGGTGCATCGTAACCGCTGATGGGGACTAGCAACTACATGGAATAGGGAATGGAATTCACTTTTGTCATTCCTGGCCTAGTGGTTCACTACCCTGAACTAACCGTGTGTCTGGCCCCTTGTACGTAGCAAGACCCATGCCCTCCGCCCTCTCCTAATCACTGCCCAGTGATCAGTGGGACATGAGCCAGCTACTGGCAGGTCCATATGCTGCCCACCAGATGTCTGTCTCACGTGTGTATACTTACGCACAGAGTCCAACACGCAGACAGATGGAGTGTCGTATACACTCCACAGGGACAGGAATCACAATTGCATCGGCTCCTTCACAAACCTGTCTTTAGCTCATCCTTCACTGGGCGCTGTAAATTCCACCTCCCCAAACCAGGAATCTATAAATATACTATATATATTCTTTTTTTGGTTGAAAAATTGCCTCCCTAGCCATTTTAGCCTAGTTGACAGTTTAGGTACAGCGTGTAAGGTCAGGTGGGTCCCATAAGATCGTTTCTGTTCCTGTCCAGGCCACTGTCACCAGGAAGATGAAGCAGTTGTCTGTGTGTAATCTAACCAGTCATAAATCACCCTAAATAAAGTTGTATAGGCTCTTTCGGCCGTTGACAGGGGTAAAACTGGGCTCCAACATTAAACTTCTATACGAAGATATTACCGATTGGATTAGATTTTAGAATGTTCATTATTTTTTTCAGTTCCATTCAGATTCTCACTCCTTCAGTCATTGGAGCTGTGAATGAATGGTGTCTGTGGTACATAGTCATGTGGCCAGTAATCCCCCTCCCTTTAAAGTAATGACAAAGCTAATCCCAACCAATACCAGTCAGACAAACACTCCTTCACACTGTGGCACAAAGCTTTTAATCTCTCCCCAAGTTCAGAAGTTAGCCCCCAAAACATATGAGAGAGTGAGAAGAAACAGACAGAAAGAGACAATGGAAGATGTAAAAGAGAATGAAAGCCTGAGAGATGGGGGAGAGGGAGAAAAGTTTACTAATTGTGTTAGTTATTTTAGCTAATAGCTGGTTTTATTTGACTTCCCTACAAGCTGAAGAAGATGAGAGGGGTATTTACGATGCTAGCAGAAAGCTAATACATTTTTCTGTCTCAATCTCTAATTGCTTCTTCATCGGTGGAACAACAGCATACCGTCAGCCTCCCGCAGCGCAACAATAATCAGTCATGCTAATCTGCTAAAATACAATTCTGGTACCTTTTGGAATAGCAAAGCCCACAACACGTTTAAGGAAATACCATTCCCATTCACTGGCTTGGAAAATGCAAGAAAATGTATAGAAAGTACAGGATATAATTAAATGCTTCATGAACCAGGCCAGGGCTTTTGGGGGGGATTCCACTCCTTAATTTGCTCTGTTTACACATACAAGCTTATGAGCACGCACACACATACATACATGCATGTATAAAATATATAATTAAATGAACCAGGCTAGTGCCTTTGGGGGAGATTCCATTTCATAATCAGCACAGCTTCTTCCATCCCACACACACGCACACAGACCCCTAAAGCCTTGTTGGTGAATCACCACCACCCTAGAGGCTTCAGTCATGCTTGCAGCGTAACAGCGGAGGGGTGATCACACATCACGTCTACACACTTCTGAGATGATGTTCAGTCGTCACTTTGCAGGGTCGGGTGTATAGGAACTCATCCCGATGAGAGAACTGTACGAAACACCGTCGGGAAGCACCAATGCCCACAAACATTCAAGATCAGAGATTTGATTTGTAATTGTCAGATTTGGGATCGAGGTTTGTCGATTTGATTAAGTCAAAAAGATGGTTCAGTTGGGCTGTTGGGGGTAATAGCGTGAGGTTTTCCTGCAAGGTTGTCTAGACCTTTGCTATGCAGGTGCCTTGAGGTAAGAGGTCTGCGGGTTTCTACTGCAGTTGTCGGTTTCGATTGGATTAAGATTAGGTCATTAGAGGTTTTCTCAGGGTGACGGTTGGCCGTTGGTGTTTGAACATTGGCTAAAAGTTTTCAGTAAGGATATGGATGGTTGGGTTGTGGGAATGTTTCAGCTAGAGTTCCGATGAAAGGGGCCGCTTTTCTGACCCAATACCACCCTATGTCATTACAACTATGTTCACTTCAAAGCTCACTCCTTTTGACCTCATTCTGAATTCGGCACCTTTTAGATTTCTTTCCCGAATCATCGTTTGAGTCAATGAGCCTTTAAAGACGAAAGTAGATTCACTGAACTGCATCGCTTTTTAAAGCACTCAGTGGGCAAGACAAAAGGAGCAGTTTAAACTCCCCCAGACTGAAGTGTAACTCCTTAGGTAAATTTGAGTGGTAAACCCAGCCGTGTGCTCTTCATAGAAAAAATTATCAGGTTAATATAGGGAGAATGTCTTCTTGTCCCTTCTTCATATTCATAGTCTGTTCATATTCAATATTCATGTCTCTTAGGGAGAGCAAATGTCCCAAGGCCAATTCAGGGGAGGAACCTGAGGATGCGACAAGTGACATAGCCGCAATAAGTGCCTCACGCCAGCCTCCATTTTATTGTCCATTATTCCACAACAAGTATCTTGAACTCTCCGTCCCCACTGGAGTCGATCTGTGGCCCTGTCTAAACTATTTGGCGGAGCCTCAGTGCACCTGCGTGTGGGCAAAGGGGGACTAATTAAGCTTCAAGTAGAAGTGATAATGTGCTGAATGTTTCTTGCTCTCTAGATCCTTCGATCTCGACTGGGTAACGCACTCAGAGCCCTACTGTTTCTGTTCATCAGCCTGGCAAGCACAGATTTGTGAATACCGTTTGGAATGGGCTATTTGCCTGCTCCCCTCTTATCCATTCTGTGAGCTCTTTGTGTGAATGAGAATATGTGTGAGATTAAATTGTCACTGTCAGTCCGACCTGGTTCATAGCATTACTCTTTTATTAGATGCATTGATATGTTACTGTTTTAATATTAATTTGACATAATTCAGCCAGCCCACTTCTAAAATTAATGTCTACATGTGACTGTGTCTCATTGTGTGCATACTCATAACACAGTTAGTCTTTGTTCTCATGACATTGTAACCTGACTCTGTGAAATAAGTCAAATTAGCTAGTTGATTTATCAGTGTTTGAATATAGGTGTTCAACCCCCAGTCATATGTAGGTATTCAACCCTCAGTCAGATGTAGGTATTCAACCCCCAGTCATATGTAGGTATTCAACCCCCAGTCAAATGTAGGTATTCAACCCCCAGTCAGATGTAGGTATTCAACCCCCAGTCAGATGTAGGTATTCAACCCCCAGTCAGATGTAGGTATTCAACCCCCAGTCAGATGTAGGTATTCAACCCCCAGTCAGATTTAGGTATTCAACCCCCAGTCAGATGTAGGTATTCAACCCCCTGTCAGATGTAGGTATTCAACCCTTAGTCAGATGTATGTATTCAAACCTCAGTCAGATGTAGGTATTAAACCCTCAGTCAGATGTAGGTATTCAACCCCCAGTCATATGTGGGTATTCAACCCCCAGTCAGATGTAGGTATTCAACCCCCTGTCAGATGTCGGTATTCAACCCCCAGTCAGATGCTGAGTACCTTCCTGGTGCTGCGAAACAAGTGTTGAGCCTACAGAGCAAGGAATATGTGTACGTTTATTCTGACTGTGTTTGGTTTCCGGCCTGTGAGTCAGAACATAATGCTTGGGTCGCTGTTGGTTGGATGGTGGCCGTGGTTAATATGAATTTACCCTTATGGCTGCTCTTTCTGGAGCCCATCCAGGCTTTCATTTGGTCTGTGTCGATCCACATGTCATTATTTTATGCCATTGAATGAGTCTCAAAGCAGTTGCCAAGATGGAGTTAAAACACCGTCAGCACCATGAGGCATCTTGTTGTGTTGATGTTTGAAGTTAACATATCTGGCTTCCAATAAGGCTGTACAAAGAAGCAGCTCTGTTGTGAAAAGTTACTCTAGATTCACGCTCGTGATCTATTTTCTAAGCTCTATTTGTGCCACAGGGCAGAAATGACCACAAACTGTACACAAGACAAAACCTGTTCCCCTTCCATGAACACGTTAAATAGACTTTCCACTCCCATGCATGTTCAGCAGAGCTTTCACTCAGCACCTTAACCAATCGCATTGTTTAATGAAGGTGTGTTGAAAGACATGACTAGCTCTGAAGTTTGGGCTTGTGCTGTGTGGAGCAGCAGGGTGGAGGGGAGCCGAGGTAGCCGAACCTTAGGGCCAGACAGAGCACCCTTCAGAACGGATCTGAGGACATGTCTGTCTCACCTAATCCCATCAAAGAGCAGACCTAGCACACTAACTCACACCTGAGCCCTTGTACTCAGTAACACTGCCACACACACACACACGCGCACACACCTTTCAGGCAACTGTTCAGTGCACACTCCACCCTGAGTGAGTGTTTTTACAGGTTCTCTGTTGTCAGCCTAAGAGAGAAATGGAGAGTGGGAGAGGGATGTGCTAGCAGCAGGCTTTCCCCTCTTATTCTTGTTTAATTTGATGCCTTTTCTGTCCAAATTCCCTAGCGAAGCTCTAAGCCCTCTGGTCCTCAGAGGTTTCTGCTCTCTGTCTTCAGACCAATACACAGTGTCAGGCCCATCCACTCTCTGACTAAAAGTGCCAGCTGTACAGCTTTGGGAGAATAGGGAAACATGTTTTCTCTGCTAGAGCTAGCCAGAGTCAGCATGGAGCCAAAGCCCAAGACAGCCCTAGCCGCAGCAGGCTTATATACTTTAGAGAAGCTAGGTCTACGGCATCCCGTTTTCCTGGACAACCATCCTGCTGGTTTCCTATCCAGTTGGAAACTTCATTCACTTTCTAATGAGGAGGCCGATCTGGATGGGGGGCAATTATGGTCCTAGAGAGGTGTCTGCTGGCCCTTGAACGAATGCACGTCACTCGACTGATGGAATCCCGTAGGACAGAATGTCTGCTTGGTACTTTTCCTCTCCGGGTTGGCTTTTGGGGAGAGTTGTTGATCTTAATTTTTCTCTCCAGAGTTCAATATTTCCTCATTCTACCCGGTATTTCTTATCAGGAAGACCATCTGTCTGTGTTGGCTCTACAATAGATATACAAATGGGGGCTTGTTTTACTGTTTTACAAAAACTATTGTACCTCATGGGAAGTGCAGCCCATCTTTCTTTAGAAGATCTAGGGTTTGCTTACAGTGCATCAAGGGGTTACGATAGGGGTTTTAGGGTAATGGTTTAGGTTTAGGGATTATTGTTTAAAATCAAATGGAGTGTGTGTGCACTTTTTGTGAGTTTGTGTGTTTTAGGTCTAACAATACTCATGGGGATTAAATGTCCCCATGGGTATAATAAAACCACAAGACATTGGAAGGTTAGGGTAAGGGTTAAGATTAGGGCATGGGAGCATGCGATTTCTATTTTCTGGTCCCCATGAGGTAACTGTACACACTGTGCGTGTGCGTGTGCGTGTGCGTGTGCGTGTGCGTGCGTGTGTGTGTGTGTGTGTGCCTGCGTGCGTGTGTGTGCGTGCGTGTGTGTGCGTGCGTGCTTGCGTGACTGAGTATGCGTGCCTGTGTTCATGGATGCGCATATGCAGGCTGGGAGATAACATGCATGGCAGATGAGAGGACCGTTGTCATAGCTGTTCTAAACAGTCATTACCCAGGGCTCCCCAGGGGCTCCTGTTTAAGCTGAGCAGAGTTTTATTTTCTGCTCTTTCTTTCTGTTTGCACATTAGCATGCAGGGGGCAGACTACCTTGTTCCTAGAGGGTTACAGATACTGCCGGGGTTTGTCCCAGCTACGCACCACAGCGGACCGGCTGAGCTTATTGACCAGTTCAGTGATTGACTAAATTCATCACACCTGGTCGTC
Source organism: Esox niger (assembly GCA_016801105.1). Taxonomy (NCBI): domain Eukaryota; kingdom Metazoa; phylum Chordata; class Actinopteri; order Esociformes; family Esocidae; genus Esox; species Esox niger. The sequence goes on along the minus strand of JACXGJ010001338.1, from coordinate 62,413 downwards.
AGCGATGATTATATTGAGAAGGTGAAGTGCCTGGGAATCTGGTAGACCAGGACTAGCTACCGCTTTGTGTGTTCCGGGTTTCTTTCGCTCTCTCCCCCTTCCTCTCACTGTTCCTGAGTATGCGAGAGTGAAGAAGTCATTGAGCATGCATACATGGGTTTGTGCATGCGTCCTTGAGCGTGTAACTATGGCTGCATTTACACCAGCAGCCCATTTTTATGGCTCCACTAATTGGTCTTTTTACATGATAGTTTCACATTACATATTCTCTTACAGCTCATCGGATTAGTAAAAAAATTTTTCAACGTGAGCGCCTCCTGTCTCGGGAATGCTTTCCCCGTACACTTTATTATAGCTGTGATCCTTGTTGTCCTTGTCCCTGATAGTCAGCTGTGTTCCTGTGTGTCAGTTGGCCGGTCTAGCTGTCTTGTTTTCATTCATTTAATGAAACATTTTAAAAGTTGGTTGTCGAAAGCCCCTTATGTGGCAATAACAACGGGGGGAGAAATCCATGCCTTGCAGCCAAATAGTCCGTTGTGCCACTGAATATAATTATAATTCTTTCTCCTGTCTGGAGCCTGGAAAATGCTGTGCTGTACTTCTCTGTCTTTGATATTTGTGGTGCCCTTTGTAATTATTGGGACAGTGAATTTATATTTTTCTTTTGGCTCGATTCTCCACATGTTAGGTTTTAAAATTAAAATAAATACTCTGGTTAATTAGCTCTGGAAAAAATTAAGAGACCACTGCAAAATGATCAGTTTCTCTGGTTTTGCTATTCATAGGTATGTGTGTATGAGTGAAATTAGCATTTTGGTTCATTCCATACTACTCCAACTACTGACAACTTCACTCCCATATTCTAAAATGATTATTGCCATTTATAGTATTTATTCATAGAAAATAACTCGTCAAAATAGCCAAAAAATATGCATTGTTTTCAGACCTCAAATAATGCAAAGAAAACAAATTCATATTCATTTTTTCAACAACTAAATACTCATGTTTCAACTTAGGAAGAGTTCAGAAATCATTATTTGGTGGAATAACCTTGATTTTCTTATCACAGATTTCATGCTTCTTGGCATGCTCTCCACCAGTCTGTCACATTGCTGTTGGGTGACTTCATGTCACGGCACAAAAATCCAAGTAGCATGACTTTGTTTGGCTTGTGACCGAGCCAAACAATGGGTTTCAGGTCTGGAGATCGGGCTGGCATCACAGGGTCTTGATCTGGTGGTCCTCCATTCACACCTTGATTGACGTGGCTGTGTGGCATGGAGCATTGTCCTGCTGGAAAAACCAATTCTCAAAGTTGGGGAACATTGTCAGAGCAGAAGGAAGCAGATATTCTTCCAGGATTACCTTGTACTTGATTAATGTGTCATTCACAAAGACAAATCTGCCCGATTCCAGCCTTGCTGAAGAATCCTCAGATCATCATCGATCCTCCACAAAATTTCACAGTGGGTACGAGACACTGTTGCTTTTATGTCTCTTTAGGTCTCTGTCTGACCATTAAATCACCAGGTGTAGGGTAATGCAAAAAATTTGACCCGTCAGAGATTAACTTACTCCATTCCTCTACGGTCCAATCCTCATGGTCTTTTGCAAACTGCAGCCTGGCTCTTTTTCTTCTTGTTGATGAAGGGCTTTTTTTTAGCTTTGCACAACTTCAGCCCTGCCCCTAGGATCCTCTTTTGAACCATCCTCGTTGTGCACTTTACCCCAGCTGCTGTTTGCCATTTTTTTTGTTGGACACTTGATGTCATCCTACGGTGGTTGAGTGACATTCAAATGAGTTGACGGTCATCTCGGGCAGTGGACAGTCGTTTTTCACCCTCTGCCAGTCTGTAGCTTTGTTGTTCCCAATGTCTGTTGCTTGATCTTGTTCTTATGAACCGCCGTCTTTGAAGTTTTCAGGATGGAAGCATCCTGACGCTCTCTGTATCCCTCTGCCAGTAAAACCAGACTTGAACCCATCTTTTTCTCACTGAAAGCTTTTCTTTTCCACTCTTTTGTCATGCTGAATTGTTTTTTTTAAAATTCAAATTACCTTTGAGGTACTACTTGCACTGTTGCCATCAAGCTGGTCCTATTGCAAAAGGATAGTGATGACCACAGCAGCGGTTTTATACTTTTCCTTGTTAAATTAGGTTTGGTTCAGGTAATCACCTAATCAGTACCTCATTAAGTAGTATGAGGTGTGCCTGTGTTGGAATTTAACAGACACTGGAATGGAATTAATGGCTGTCATACATATAGAGATGCTGATTTAAGAAAAATATGTGGTCTCTTAATTTTTTCCAAAGCTGTATGTTCTCATCTTTATTTTGAGGTGTTGTGTACACATTTGTTTCTAACATTTTGAAATAACAGCACATATCCCCTATCTCAGGGAAACAAATGCATGATTACAAAAGAAGATCAAACTTCTTCAGCAATATCAAATGGCTTGGTAAGCTAAGCTAAACCACATACAAATGCCTTATTGGTGTGCATTTTCATCATTTCATCAGCCTAACGCACACCTATCCAATACACATCCAGTCTGAACAGCATCTAGATATACCACACCTGTGAGGTGGATGGATTATCTCGCCAAAGGAGAAGTGCTCACTAACACAGATTTTGACAGATTTGTGAACAATATTTGAAAGAAATAGGCCTTTTGTGAAAGTCTTGGATCTTTGATTTCATCTTATGATAAATAGGGGCAAAAACATGTTGCGTTTGTGATTTTGTTCAGTGTATAATAGAGCCTAATGGGTTTCTGGTCTCCTCCATGACCCAGACCCTTCTTGCCCTGTCTCTTAGTTTGGCCAGACGACCTGCTCTGGGAAGAGTTCTGGTGTTTCCATACTTCTTCCGTTTCACAATATTGGAGCCCGCTGCGCACCTGGGAACTTTTTATTCTTGAGAATATTTTTGTATTCTTTCCAAGATTTATGCATCAACACTTCTATTTCTGAGCGCTACAGAGAGTTTCTTCTGATTAACTGCATAGTCTTTGCTCTGACATGCACTGTGATGTTAAAGACAGTTGTGTGCATTTCTAAATTATGTCCTTTCATTTGAATTTGCCAAAGTTGGATGTGTTCTGGAGACATTTCAGTGATGATCAAAGGACAAAGGATGGACACTTTATTTTAGTGATTGTCATACCGATTACCCAGCTCTTGAAACAGGTTAATAACATTTTCAAGTGTAAAATTGACAGAACTCTAAGAGCAATACGATTGCTGTATTGCAATTCTATTTGCAGAATACCTTATTGAACATTTGATTTGTGGCAACCTACATTTGACTGAACAGAGTTCAGGGACAATAGAAAAGTGTGCATTGTTTCTAATCAATATTAAACATTAAAAGTATTATTGGGGTCAAAGTTGCTCCACACTTCCTTTCAACTATGCAGACTGGTCATCATCAAGAACTGCCTCTGAAAATGGAGCAGAAATTATTTGGAAAGGTTACCATTCGTGGAAACCTAACATAGATTGACGTTATTCAGCTTGACTATTTTCTTCTTCCGGAGGGTCGGCAGAAGAAAATATATTAGTATAAAGTATAATGTCAAGTTTGGAATAAAACAAATTAGCAAATGCTTTTTGTTCTAACAACTCAGAAGAATCAGTGATTAAAGTCTATATTGGACTTAGATCTTAACCTCCCTTACAGAAACTTGACTTGCAAAAAGCTAAATGTCACATTATAGGGCTTATTGGCGACGGTGACTACAGTATGAATATAATTGCATTCCACCCTTTAGAGTATACTACTGTACCCTTCAGCAATTCAGCCAGACAAGGTCTTTTCAAGGTAAAACATACCCCAAAACATGGCTGTTGTTAATCAATGAAGTTTATGGTTAAACGTATTGACTAAATTACTGACTGCATCTACTCATATTGTACAGAGGCTGATATTGCAGTGCGTAACAGCCCCTGGCCTTTCTCTCTTGAACATACCATGCATTCTAATATACATTTACACCACCATCCAAATGTTTGGGGTAACTTAGAAATGTCCTTATTTTTGAAAGAAAAGCATATTTTTTGTCTATTAAAATAACATCAAATTTATGTTAATACAGCATAGACTTTCTTTATGTTGTAAAGGGCTAATATAGCTGGAAATTGCAACCATTACTCCTGTGTACTGATGGCATGTTTTATAAATGTAGCATTTTAAAATGCTAATTGATCATTACATAATCCCTTTTGAATCATGTTAGAACAGCTGAAAACATTTGTGAAGATGAAAGTTGCGTTATTACTGGCATTTAGACTAGTTGAGTATCTGGAGATTGTGGGTTCAATAACAGGCTCAAAATGGCCAGAAACAAAGAACTGTCTTCTGAAAGTCATCTGTCTATTCTTCTTATGAGTAATGACTGGCAGGTCCTGGCTGGGGTGCCTCTAGCTCATCTCTATGTGCCTGGGGGCTACAGCCAAGGCCTGACCATGGGGATGCCTCTAGGCATCTCTTCGCTTCTGTTTTCAATTTTCCCCAATCAGAGGCAGCTGCACAGTAATGTCTCTGATTGGTGACCTTTTTAAGGTTTTCTTTTGCTTTAGTTTGTTGGTCATTGTTTGGGCTTTAGCCTTCAGTTCGCGGTGTGCCTTTTCTTTTGTTATTTTTGTTGGAGAGAAATAATATAAGGATCTTACCCTTTCTCTCTGCTCCACGTGTCCTGCCTCACCTGCATCAGAACAGTGCAAATTTACCAGAATAGAAAGAGAAGTGGGAAGCCCTGTGCATAACTGAGTAAGAGGACAAAGGCAAGAGTTGGAAAGAAAAGGACACATCTCAGACTGGCAAATAAAAGGAAAAGATTAAAATGGGCAAAAGAACTCAGACACTGGACAGAGGAAGATTGGAAACAAGTGTTATGGACAGAAGTATGTGGTCGGTGGTCGGATCACAAAGAAGAACATGTATGGCTAGCTGACCAAATGAAAAGATGTTGAAGGAGTGCTTGACACCATCTGTCAAGCATGGTGGAGCCAATGTGTTTGTCTGGGGGTGCTTTGGTAGTGGTGAAGTGGGAGATTTGTTCAGTGTAAAAGGGAATCTTGAAGAAGTCTATCACTCCACTTTGCAACCCCATGCGTTACAAAGCTGTAATTGCTGTAAATTGAGGATTCTTTGGCAAAAGCAAAGTTTGAAACACAGTTATTATTTCAATTATAATGTGTAATTTCTATCCTTGTCAATGACTATATTTTCTATTCGTGCTGCCTTATTTCCTATTAACTCCTTTTGTGTGTTTCCATGGAAAACAAGGACATTTCTAAGTGTCCCCAGACCTTTGAACAGTAGTGTACATTATCTTATGTTATATTTGTCAAACAAAATTGGTGATCAGGTTATACATACATTATACATAATTGGTCTCATTACATTTTGTCTACAATTTGTTAATTTTCCTGCATGTCAGCATCTATGTGGAATTTCACCTTGATTTTTACAGTAATTCCAGATGTCCCTTATAATGTTTCATATATTTTGTATTTCTACAAAATCTTTCAGCGTGCCTGAGATATTCTCTATTTAAACTGTCTTGCCAGTCCGTCTATCAATTTGCATTGAAGTTATCTCGTCATTCTTTTACACATTAACGGTACTCTACCCCCACCCAAAATCAACCTGTAGTCGTTTACACTGTTCTGCTCTTATTCTGTAAAGTAAGAGGAGGAAACAAGTCCTGTTATTGTTTAAATCCAATTTTGTTAACGTTAGAGGCTGGATTCTACTTCTTTAACATACAGCCCGATGATGAATGTAGCCTTTTTACATACATGTAAATTAGCATACATGAGCAGAATATCTAATAGATTTTGGTTATATATCATGTTTCATTTGTGGATACATACAGTGAAGAAAGATTGTGGAGATCAGTGAGGTTTTGGGTTTATAGCCTAGTTGCCCTGGTAGCATGTTGAATGCCAAATATCATGATATTCCAGAAAAACTTCCGAATGCACCCATTGAACATTTCTTTTTGAAGGAAAACATACATATGTATTGTGAATATTATGACGGTTACTAACCATTTTAATGAATAACATTAATAATAATGAGTATATTGTACACATCATCTCAAGATGAGCTGCAGTACTTCAATGTATTTGTATCACAATTGCCAATCTTGCATTGATGCCACAAAGTGTGTGAGATTTAATTTCCATATTCAATCGTTTGTTAAAAAGTGGCTGATGGTGACATTGCATGAAAGAAGGTCTCCCTTAGACATTCACCCTTATGCTTGGTTGGACTTTACTAGGCCTTCTCATATTTAACTGAACCAGAATAGGACAAAAACAATAAGTACAATAGGGATTCACTGTGGGGGTTCACAACTCGTAATTGGGCCCTGGGCTACGAGTCTTCATGAGGTTATCCATTTGTTTTCACCAAAGAAAGCTTTGAAGAAAGCTTTTGCTCTCTCCTTGCTTGGTCACTGGCAAAGTTAAGAATATCTGTGATTCTATGCCAACATAATCAACTTAGTGGTCTTTTGCCTGTTTCCATTCTGCTAGTCTCCCCATGCAGTCGACAAGTCAAACAGAATAAACAGCCATTCAAAGGCCATTGAAACAGCACATCTTCATGACAGAAGGTTAAGGTTTGGTATGGGCCTTCAAAAAATTTAAATTTTTGTTGCGCTCGTGATGTGATGTTCTGAGGCTGATATGTCAGCGATTCTCTTTTGAGATGATTCTGTCCTTTTTAGCCAAGAATGCACACCGTCATCAATTTCATGCCAGTTGTTTCCTCCTCGCTTACAGATGCAGATGAGATTACCTAATGCAGGTTCAAAGTTAGCCACAAAATGAACACTATTAGACACAGCCAACCTGTCTCAATTCCAAATAAACAAATGTCAGTTTGTCAGCAAATCAACTTATCCAGTATCCTCCACCCCTTCAAAATAAATCAGAAGGACCCCTACAATAAATCACCTCTAGTGCTTCACCGGGTTCCCCAGAGAACCCCATATTACAATCAGGCTGTTATGTCCAATTAGTTCAATGCAAATGGATGTATTTATAGCCACATAAATACATCAGTTTTGTAATGCCTCATATCGCAAATAGCACATCTGGTCATATTTTTGTAGGATATATGCATGGTTCAATGTGTAAAAGACATTTAAAATGTTTTAACAAAATGATATTCCTGGAGCTGGAAATTATCTTTAACACGGTGTCAGCATCATTTTATTTTCATAAATATTAGAGTAGGACGTCCTATTAAAAAGTCAACAGAAACAGGTTTTTCAGTCCTTTTCCGTACAGATTCTCATGGGGAGGACACCTGACACCCTAAGAATGGCGACTGAAATCGGTCAGACTTGTAGTTTAATACAATCTTCTTTCCCATTTAATTTTTTGCTTAAAAGGGCATGTTTTCTCACTGCGGTAGGCAGTTTGGCTCATGGGGCTTTTTGTGTGCATTTAACATCTTTAGTATAGCAGGCAGGCCAACAGTTAGAACCACACTATATAGGAGATAGGTTGTATGTATTGATCACCTCACAGCTCAGGCCTTTGTTGTTCTCGCGTAAGGAATATCTCCAGATTGGAAGGGAATAGTTTGTTGTGCCTAAAGTATATCTTTGTAAAGTCTGACTGGTCAGTTTTCTGCTGTGTTGTCAATAGAAGTCATGGGTTTCTTTGTGTTCATTGAAAGGGTATCTGAGAGTGTTACCAGTGTGAACTTGATTCTCATGTTTGTTGACCCCAGTCCAAGTCCCATCGATCCAGTCAAGCCACAGTGCAATCCTGGGGCAGTGAAGTGAACCCTGGACATCTGCAACATCACCCTACACACCCATTGGCAGAGTCAAGCAACCCTTGACCTTCACTACCTTACACTATGAACCCATTGACAGAGAGTCAAGCAACCGTGAACCTCTGGCCTGCAAATAAAAATGGGTTGCTACAGTAGGGCGTCCCCGGAATATCACCAGGTTATCTCATGATTATTTCATCCTTCGCATGTTTTCTAGATGGGCTTCAAATCCTGTCTGCATTACGATTTGCTGACGCAGCGATATACACACCTTTATAGAGAGATACCATGAGAAGCTACCAGGTTGACACTATCTTAAAGTATTCTCTAGTACCAAAGCAGACGACAGAAAGAGCATTCTCTGGCCTATAATCATAATGAATCTTTCAAGGAGCAAGGCAAGGCTGCACGCTCTGACGTCCATCTCCATAACCCTGGAGGCTGCTAAGCCAATTTGCTCTTTGTTGGATTTCTGCGACCAGGATCAAAACCTTGGTTGAAATGATGCAGCTAGTCACTGCAACACTGACTATACATAATCCATTTGTATAGTTTTAAACTCAGAAGCTGATTCTTTCAGGCTGTGTTTTGTCCCGTATTCACAACAGGCTTTTGCTTGATGTTTGTTTGTGACTGACAGATGAGTGTGCCTTTCCAAAGAAATGTCTCTTTGTGTGTCTCTGAATGAGTATGTTTTTCGGTTGATCACATTAGCATCTCCCGCCAGTGTTGAGCTGTTATGTAACAGGCCTGTCTTGCCAGATCTCAGATCAGCCGTAGTGACGCCTCATCTTTCACAGCTCTGCCAGACATTTGACTGACAGCTGTGGAATCCTCAGCGGTGGTGCTGCCTGGCTGCCATAATCGCCCCGGGGATTGTGTTTACCCTGTTGTTACCCCTCGGTGGGAGTGTCTTCTCCACCGGTGTACCTACAGGCTTTACCCCTGACCGGCTTCTCACCGACAGCATAACTGTGAACAGACACAACACCAAAGCACCACAGAACCTCTATGCCTCACAGATCAAACAGCAGGGTCAACCCGGCACTCAAACAGACAATCCCTTACAGATTCTACGCCCCTCACTGAAACATGGTTCACTTCTTTTCCAGCCGTTTCTGGCTAAACCTTTTTTGACTATTCTTTAGACGGAAGTTCCTTGGGAAGGAGAGAGTGATGGAGAGACAGGAAGAAAACAGAGGAGTACAGAGTTGTTTAGTAAATCAGTTAATGATATTCATACTCTTCTGCTTCAGTTAATATTTTCCAGTAATTCTTTCTTCTGTTGATGATGACTGACTCAAATATAGTCAGGGGAAAAAGACAGTAAATATCATTGAGGTACTAGTTCTATTACTGAACGTTTTATACATGTATCTTCATGAAGAGAACCTGATGAACAAAGAAAGTTTTGCAGCCCTCAATGCTCCACAATGATAAAGTTACTGTCCCCTTATACTCAATGACTAGATACTATTTTATACTGTAAATGTGTACATTCAAGTAAAACATAATTGACTGTTTATTCTGACTGCTCATTTGACATTATTAATGTATATGAAAACCAATGTATTTACTTGTATGTAAACTTTGTGCCTCATTGCATATTCTTAGTATGTGTCAATGTACTTGGTGGTTGATGGATTCTGATTCTGAATTGGTTGGGTTATCTTTTTACTTCCATAACTTAATTAAAGAACCAGGAATTCTGCTCTCTATTTGCGAATATTAAAGATGTCAGACAATCTGTGGCCATGACCTAAATCTGAAGCATCCTTAGGTCATGCAGCAAGACAATTAATAGAGCAATCCAAAATACTCAAGAACCTCTCTGAATGTGGAGAGTCGAGAATGAATCAATTGACGGTTTTGTAATTGCCTAGTTAATGGTCAAACATGAACCTAATTGAGATGTTGAGGTAGGAGCTGAAATAAGTTCATGCTTAAAAACCTGAAGCGGTGGTCCATGGTACAGTGGGTGAAATATTGCCTACAGGTATTTTATATAAGAAGAATTTGTATTGCGGCCATTGAGAACAACCAGTAATTGAGTGTAAGGGGGCAATCTCATTTTCACACAGGGGCATTGAGTTTTGCAGAGCATTTTGTTGTTTCAGTTGAAAAATATTACCTAATAATAACAACGATTTTAGTGGATTTGTTGTCCTTGCCCCAATAAAAGAAAACTATTTTGAAACTGCTTTTCTGTATTGAAATGTTGTTGAGGAACTCCATAACCAGAATGGTCTGTGTGTTTTAATGGTCATAAAAAATATGTATGCGAGAAGACTGCAGATTGGCCAGTTTACCTCCAAAATGAGTATTATATCTTCCCTGATGAGGAATCGATCTGTTGGACACACTTTTGAGGTGGGGTTTTTATACATTTTCCTCTCCAACTGGTCAAACATTTCAGTATAGAATGAGTCAAATCATTTTAGACAACAAAATACTCCGGACGGTAACTTTAATACAGGAAATAATTCACATAAGAAATGTTGCCAATGCATTAATCTGTAAGATATGACTGAGATTAGTTACTTTTGTTCACTGAAATGGTCCACTGAAAATTCCCTACCTTTCTAGAGCTGTTGCCCATCAACTCTGCCAGATTTGTGGTTCATATGTGGGTTTGTTAGTAACTTTCCGAAGACTGGCCGTTAGTTTACCTTAACCAGAGGTTAATGGAATTGTTGGGTGGGTGCAACTATATAAAACTGTAAAAAAAAAATTGAGCAACTCACAAAGCAACATTGTACAGGGATTTTATTATTCATTGCATGAACTGCTAAGTAATTGGTAATTCAAAAAAATGTGAGTTATCAGAAAATTACTTCTATGCTGTGTTAACCTTTACGAAACACATACTGTGCTGTCCTTGAATCTAATGCATGAAACCCAAGACTGCACCCTGTGTTCTCAAAAGTTCAGTCACTCATGAATTAGTAAGTAATCAAATACAGAAAGAAGCTAATTATTTTTCTAGTCCAGTCCCCTAGTTATCATTGTAATTCAAGTAACAGCCGGGTTACACCGCACATTCTGTTTTGTGATCTTACAACCAGCAGGTTTGTTCATGGAGAAAATGATTCATTGATGCATAGTATGCACGTGTGAAAACACGCACACTGCAGAAACACACATACACGCAGTCATAAGGGTAGCCAGCATGCGTGTGTCTGCTACCCTTAACACTTGGCAAGGGGGCTGTATGGGGGAGAGAGATGGCTTCCCGTGAATTGCAACATATGTGTGCGCTGTTGCACCATCAGCCTTTTAGCTCGTGTGAACATATTGCTGCATTGCCCGTCGAAGAAATAGTTTCCACCTTTGATGAGAGGTGAGCTTACTTGTGTATGTGCATACCCCTTTCATGAGACACCAGATCACCGCTCTGTGATCTCTTATGTGGGATACCAATGGTGTCGTACGCTGTTGTGAAAGCAGTTGGCCGTTTTGGGAAGAAATGTTTGTACGCTTTGCTGAAGAATGCAATGCTGTGATGGCGAGCTCTACGGGGAGATAACGAGCCTATCAAAACAGTGTTTTGTGAGTAATCTGTTTACTCCAACAGATGTGCATATAATAAATACTTTTTCCCCGAAATGGTTTGAATTCTCCTGGTGTGAGGGACTGGAAATGTACGAGGAAATGTTTTCGTATTCGCACTCTTTTTATGAACTCCCGATTTTTGCTTTGTTGTGTTCAACGTTCTTGATTTCTTTCTCTGTCTTATCTCTGTTTCTGTCTCACACTACCACACATGCACACACTAAATCAGATTCACACAAACACAGACCCACTCGCTAACACACGGCACGGAGTCCCTCCAGGTTTAATAACCTTTCACTTGGAGTGTCTCTGTGTCTGTCGGTGTTTTCAGTGTTGGCTGTCTGCAGGTAGTGTCTGGCTCGGTCCCAGCATCTGTTCATCTGCCTTGACAGCTTTCTCAAATGTCACCTGCATCCAGCTGGAGCTGCACATCACATGCCAATCATCGGCTGTGTGTAATATGTTCTGTGTGTGTTTATGTTGTTTTCTCTCTGTGTATGTATGTGTTTGTACTGGTTTACTATTTTTGTGAGTGCCCAACTTCTCTGCAAGGATAGTTCAAACCAAGAAACGTGTCCTCGTTTGTACATTTTGCTGATCGCCATTAGGAAAAATCCAGTTTTGGTTTAGTGGTTAGGACTAAGTTACTAATTGCAATTGGAGTGAGGTTTAGAATTAGGAGTTGGGTGTGTGTGAGAGGGAGAGGGAGGAACAGAAATGATATGTCATTGAGAGAGGAGACTGATGATAGAAACAAGGAGAGTGAATTGGGTGTTACCAAGACAATGGGTTTGACTTAGTTTGCCTGCACGGGGGCACATTCTCTCTGCTTTCACCAGCTGTCCATGTTCGCCGGCTGTCCGTGTTCGCCGGCTGTCCGTGTTCGCCGGCTGTCAGTGATCCCTGGCTGTCAGTGATCCCTGGCTGTCAGTGATCCCTGGCTGTCAGTGATCCCTGGCTGTCACTGTTCGCCGGCTGTCACTGTTCGCCGGCTGTCCGTGTTCGCCGGCTGTCCGTGTTCGCCGGCTGTCCGTGTTCGCCGGCTGTCCGTGTTCGCCGGCTGTCAGTGTTCGCCGGCTGTCAGTGTTCGCCGGCTGTCAGTGTTCGCCGGCTGTCAGTGATCGCCGGCTGTCAGTGATCCCTGGCTGTCAGTGTTCGCCGGCTGTCACTGTTCGCCGGCTGTCACTGTTCGCCGGCTGTCAGTGATCGCCGGCTGTCAGTGATCGCCGGCTGTCAGTGATCGCCGGCTGTTCGAATTTGAGAACAAGTGATAGAGGTGCATGTTTTATGATGATACAACTAAATGTCAGCTAAACACACCTCTGCTTCCCTGGAACCAACACATTCACACTTCACTTCCCTCTCCATTTGCAGCCTGGAACAAACACATTCACGCTTCAAATTATTCTCCATTCTCAGCCTGAACCCAACACATTCACGCATCAATTCATTCTCCATTCTCAGCCTGGAACCAACACAGACAGATAACAGTAACAACAAGACACTCTCGCTCTCTCTCTCACTCACCACATTGTCTCCCTCTCTCTTCCCTCTTCTCACTCTTGCTCTACCCCCTCCTTTCATTTCTCCTTCGGCCTTGTTTTGCCAGGTTACTGTCTCAAATTAAGCTGGTGACAGCAGATTTCCCTTCATTGTGTCATTACGAAGAGACTCGGGCCTACACAGAAAACACACACACACAAACACACACACACACACACAAACACACAATATACGTTACCTCAGGAGGCTTCCTGGTGTTATGTGGCCTAGGAGCTGGATCACAGAGGAATCTCTGTGGGTTTTGCATGCATAGAATTAGTAATGTTATGAGAAGGCGGGGTTGGTCTTTAACCCGGAGAAAGGCTGAGTAGGTGGCAGGGTGGGTGGGCTAATGAGCGACGCTGTGGCTGTCTATTCACATTCCAGGTAATGAGCTGGTATCATTTTCTTGGTTCCACTGCAGCTAGCCTGCTTTTAGAGGGCAACAACGGCACATTTTGTGAACGTGTCTAAGCCTTACAAGTGTATCGCCTGACTTTGTGCCAAAGTGCGTACGTCTCTCACTGTAGTCCACAGACCTCACACAAGATTTAGTTATGTTTGGTTTACGGTGTGGTTTAGTCCAGACGTCTGAGGATATGGATATCAAGGCCAATGGGGCTATCGATGATGGTCAATGTTTGTATCCGACAACAACGACACTGGGCCTGGGCTTTTGTGGGCTCTAACCACACAGTTTTTGCTCAGCCTATTGTTTTACTGGGTATTATTTGCTGAGGTTGTGTAAATTACTCAAACAGATGTTACCAAAATGGGCGATTGCTTCATTTCTATTGGGTTGGCTAGCTCATGAGCGTCGGGCTTAGCCCAGAGAGTGACATCACAGGAAGGTAATGAGCAACACACATTGCTTACTAACGATCCAGTGATTGGCAATGTGATATGTGAGTTAAAGTCTGTTAAGTCAAGACATGGATTTGATGAGGACAATACCATTGATTTGGATCGATTGTTGACATCACACACATATATGCAGTTACATTTTTAAAGGTTCCATAGCTCTACAGTTGTCGTTGGCATGGATGAGAAATGGTTGACTTGGTTTAGGGGACAGAGAAAGAAATTGAAGGGGATTGTCAACTTTTTGACAAATGTGAGTACTTTTATTTCGGTCGACAGGGTCCTACTCCAGACAGAGAGAAAAGAGAGAGCTATAAACTATTTTCAAACCTTTAACTGTAAGTCTGGCAAATCTGCTGTATATTTATTGTCAGAACTCTTGCCAAAGTCCCGCAGAAGTAAAAGACAGAACACTTTTTCCCTTGTGTTTTCCAATTACTGGCAATTTGAAGAGTTTCAGGCATTTTCACAATTTTTAAAGGTTAAAAACAGTTGTTAAAGGTTAGGGCAGAAGTGATTTGTGGGTGCTGGTTGTAAAACCAAGCCGTTTTGCTTCTAATTACACTGCTTTCTTAACCAGAAACAATTTTCCAGCACCTAGGTTCTTGGAGACGCGGGCCTTCACTGGCTAACAACCACAATTCAGCTTAAAGGCCTCCCACCTTCCAAACGGTCTCACTAGAGCGCAGCTAGGCAAAGCAACATTTCCGGCGCCAATCCCAGACTGGGCAATTAGCATTTTTACAATTAACTACAAATTCCAATGGTAGTGTCTAAGGATGGCCCACTGGCCTGGAAATGTCTCGGATGCACGTACTGCTGCAGCATAGACTCTTCTCTTACCCCGCTGTCTCTATCCTAACAAAAATATAAAAACCTGTAAGATTGTGAATGTTAATTTTACAAAAACAAGTGCATCTCAACAGTGCAATGTCAACAGAGCACTGAGCCTATACCAATCTTTATACTTTTTTTCCCAATTGCAACCAACGGAAATTTCTTTAAATATCACGCCCACCCAATGCAAATGTTCTGAAGATCATTTTAACATTTACATTTTAGTCATTTAGCAGATTCTCTTAACCAGAGCAACAGTGCATACATTTTAAGAAAAATATGTGAAACAACCAAACAATTTAGTTTAACCAAACCGTTTCTGAAAAACGTTTTACATTACTATAGGAATTTGCTGATTTCTAGCTCTCACCTACAGTAATCAGATTCTATGTAGTGATATTTGGCCTGCTCAGCCAAGCTCAGGTTTGAGCTACTTTCTGCAATGGAAAAAATGTCTAAAGGTTAGTTATGTATAAGAAGGACACTGTCCGATAAACCCCCCAGCCTCTTTCCTCTGTTAGTATCTGAGGAAGACTCATAAATCACAGCGATACACTGATGTCTTATCAGGCTTCCAACCGAACCTGATAAAGACTTTTATTCCGTGTTTGCCTTCTTTGGCAGCGATGGACCGGCCTATGACATCATCTGGACCGGTCTATGGCATCTTTTCCATAGGTCTAGGGCATCCCATGCAATGTGTATAGGTCTGAGGTCAGGTTGCTAAAGAAAATGTATGTGGGTTGTACTGTACATTATTTTGACATCTAACGTTTCCATTTCTATTCTGACTGTTAGATTTTGGTTGTGTTCTGAGTGAAATGGATTACGTCTAATGCGATACCTGGGCTTACAGTGACAAGAAATAGATTATGCTAAGGATAATACATTGCCTTGGATTCTGACTGAATAGGTCATGTTTAGGGTAATAAATGAACTTGCATTCTGGATGAATACATTATGTTTAGGGTCACTACTTTAGCTTGTGTTCCACTTTGAATTATGTTTTAGTGGCTTCATAACAATGAAAAGAAAAAAATATTGACTTTAAAGCATTAATCAAAACGACTTGAGATGATAAAGTATATTGGAAATGAATCGACGATGGATGAGAGCTGTAAGACTAAAACAAAAGGAAGACCACAACATCAATAGCTGGATTGAGCTCAGTAGTCAGTGGAGATAGATGTTGCCCCCGGCTCCGAGTTAGTCAAGCAGATTTAATGTGTCTGTATTCATCCTGTAGGAGTTTATAAAACTCGTCAATGTCTGTGGATGAAATGTGGTGGAGCTAACACTACCTGCCTGGCGCAGAGACAGCATAATGTGTTCCAGTCACCAGTCTGCAAAGTGTTCCTGATTTGTCCCACACTATGAACTCAGCGTACATACGCCACATGGAATGTCAGACACCACTGGCCCCATTTCGACTAAATGTGGGTGAATGAAGTCTTGTCAAAGAGATATTGCATGTATACAACTACACCATTGCTACAACACACAAACGAAATGGCTAACTTTACGAAGTCACCTGACTACCCCCCCCGTCTGAAAGTTAAGAAATTCAGTTCATAGGTCTCTCTCCTCAAGCAATACATTTTCCTCATGGACCCAAAACATCCCACTTGATGTTTTGAAAAACACCTGAAAAGCTGCTGCTTCAGCAACGAATGACCAATATACACAAAACCGGATTTGCAGCATCTGTGCACAAAGCTGAGATGATGCAATATTTATAAAACAATATTGTAACAGTTGTCCCATGAACGTTAATATGGTTATGGTCATGCAAACAAATGCAAACCAGCCAAGGATTTTAGTTCCTGGTAAAAAGAAAACATTTAACATATGTCTTCTAAGAAAACAAAATGCCAACAGGAGAAAAGGAACATACATTACATTCATAAAGAATCAAACCAACCTCCCATGTATACTCGTATGGCAAATGTTGCGAACACTGTCAAGATTCATATCAGTAACATCCGATAATATTCATATTGACCGCAGCGTGTCACTGTTAATGGCACATACTTTTTGACACACATGCCTATCCCTCACCCATGAGATATCATAGAAACCACTGGACTGAATGGAACTAAATGACTGTGATTGGATTTATGACGTGCAATGCCAGCGAGATACAGTATAAGAATTACACTGAGTGCCAAAGGAGAGTGCTATGGTAATCCACTCAAACTTGTCAGTCACACAATATCTTAATTGGACAAAGGAGGGCACTTTATCATTTGTTGGGTACAATGTTTACTCTGACATAGTTTTTGCTCTACATGTGTCTTCACAACAACAGCCCTACTGGTCAGCACTTTCTGGGCAATGGCTCTTACTAACATTAGCCTGGGGCTTGCAAGGAGGAGGACATGCATACACACGCAGCTAAAGGAGGCCCAATGTCAGCCCAGGCAGTAGGCTTCTGTATGCCCTGAGGTTCTGAGATGAGCCCGGCCTGCCTTCCATCTTATGTCAA
The DNA here is from genome assembly GCA_016801105.1 of Esox niger. NCBI lineage: Eukaryota > Metazoa > Chordata > Actinopteri > Esociformes > Esocidae > Esox > Esox niger. Next base: position 45,336 of record JACXGJ010001338.1, on the reverse strand, counting down.
TAATGTGACAAGGAATGCCCGGTCATCGATGGCAGGCCAACATTTTTTATTTGTTTATATTCTCACTGCAGGCAATATTGGATTTGGATACATTCTGAACACTGCAGGTGGCTAGAGCAGTAAAAACAGCATCTGCTTCAGAGGCGTGGTTGAAAATCTCATTAAATGTTGAACCCTTAATGAGGTCCACAGAAGATTTCTTTTTAACAAACACTCAGACTTACTGTACATGATAGTCAGTGGCAGCAGAGACCTGAGTTGAACTCCGCTCTGTCTTTACATTCACTCTCTTTCTCTCTGTAATTCCAAGAGTAATTGGTGTCAATGTTGCGGTTGTCCTGATTCCCCTTCCTCAAACTCACCCGCCAAGGCAGAATAACGGTGTTTTGAAACCGGCTGACCTCGCATAACTCCTCTTCTTCTTCATGCCTTCTTTGGTTTTGTCAAATCAGTTGTCTACTCTCAAACAAAATAATCAGTGCTACTAAAGTGAGGGGTGGGAGAAAGTCATTGAAGGTGTACCACTTAGAACGGTACTGTGGGACAGCTCGGGAAATGATTGCAAGGGAACCAAACCTTAGTATAAATATATGACTCCATATTGTTTGTAAATAAATGTTACCTAAAATACCATCATATTTAGGAAGTCCTCAGTAAAGGTTAACTATTCCTTTCTTTACGAGCCTAACATTAAAATGACATTTTTCTGGGTCCAACCAGTCTGATCAGAAACCCAGGACTCAAGGATGCCCACAATGGTATGTGTTCCTGGGTTAACCCAGACCAGTTCTGGACAGATGAATCCAAGATTAACCTGCACAAGAATGACGGGAAGAAAAACTTCTGGAGGAGGATTGCAATGGCCCATGATCCAAAGCATACCACATCATCTGTAAAACACGGTGGAGGCAGTGTGATGGCATGGGTATGCATGGCTTCCAATGGCACTGGGTCCCTGGTGTTCAGCTGAATGAAATCTGAAGTGTAAAATTCAGCAAAGTTCATTGGACGGCTCTTCATTTTACACATGGACAATGACCCAAAACATATTGCAAATGCCACCCAGGAGTGTAAGGCAAAGAAGAGGTATTTTCTGCAATGGCTGAGTCAATTAACAATCTTAACCAGACAAAATTTAAGGCAGAAGGACCCTCAGACTAACAACAACTGAAGACAGCTGCAGCAGAAGCCTGGCAAAGTATCACAAAGGAGGAAAGTCAGCATTTGGTGATATCTATGCGTTCCAGATTTTAAGCAAGTATTGCCTGCAAAGCATTCCCGACAGAGCATTAAAAATAAAAAAAAATATTTATGATTGTATAAATTGGTCTAATTATAAATTACATTGGATCCCCTGAATTAAGGGGAATGTGTCTGAAAATGGTTGCAATTCCTAAACGTTTCATGCAATATATTTATTCAATATGCTGAAAGTCTGCACTAATGCTGAAAGTCTGCACTTCAATTGCATCTCAGTTGTTTCATTTCAAATCTATTGTGGTGGTGTACAGACAAAATTATGAAAATTTTCAGTGTCCAATTATTTCCGGGCCTAAGTTTATCTGTGCATGCTTATAACATTCACAAGCACCCATAAGGTTGTTTAACACGAACCATACAGTAAAATGGCATGTGTACTTGGGCCTACCCAGACTGCTTTGAAATCCAGGACTCAAATGGATTATGGGATGCCGGGATGGTCGCTTAGACCTATGTAACTGTTATTATCAGTAGAGCTACAAACTTGAGTATGAAAATAAGTAATGCCATCTTAATCAATATTGAAGTAGTATTGTTTATTCCAATACAGTAATACAGTTACAATGCAGGACATTGTTACAAGTGTTGGGAGGTCTCTTTAATGATGACCTCCCAACATTGTGTTTGCAATATATTTTGGGAGTTATGGCTATTTATCCCAAAAATTGTCATTAGCATTATCTTACCTTGGCGAACACGAAGGACAGGAATCAATGAAAAATTCTCAAATGGATGAGGAGTTGCTGCCAGTTGTTGTCAGACATGCCACAAGGACAACCATGTTATTGTAAAGTTTGATCCATAAACCATACAGTACAGTAAAGCATATCGGACTGTTCAGCCCTTTGTGGGGAACAGGGGACATCTAAACACTACAGATGAATATCCACAATATCATGAATTTAGTTACATTCCAGTTCACTTAGAGTTTCACACCTATCCTTGTGAGCTCAGGAAGGTGGGGTTGATGGCCCACACCCTGTGTTCCAGACCTTTAGAGAAGGAAATGTTATGCAAGACCCCTGATTAACATCACAACTGGTCTGTTGGAGACTTGGTGGGGCCAGACGCTCCTCTTTGTTGAATACATGTCCTCTGAACCTCAACAGACATTTCTCATTACACTCTCATAAATAAAACCACATAATCCATCTACTTTAACGCGTACCTCTGTCTCTTGCTTCCATGCGCAAAACTATGGAAGCTGTATCTGTAAAGGTTCACTGTTTCCACTGCCCATCAGCTGTTCTGTCGAGTGAGAAGCGCAGGCCTCTGTGTCTGTCTGTGTTCCTGATGGTCATTTAAGTAAGAGGCACAGGGATTATAGATGTAACATATACTAAGGACATGTTTTTTGTGTGGCTCTGCCTTAAATTAGTGAAGAGTTTTCTTTCCATTATTGATTGCAATCCATTGTTAAACTTGCTTACCAAGCCAGCTTTTAATTCAGTCTTAGTTGTTTGGTGGGTTCAACCAACAGATCAAGAGATATGCAAAATAGCCTTAGGCAATTAACAGTAATAGCACATCAGTGTTCGTTTTAAGCTCTTCATCACCGTCACTAAATTAGCTAATTACAACAATAATGCTTTTGATGTTTCGAACAACCGTTTGAGTCTCGTTGATGTAGAGCATTTAGTCTTTCATTAAGTACTTGAAGTGCATGATTGATGCGCTTGCCAACTGTTGTCATCCAAATGAAACTTTCATCAAACCCTGCCACTGTTAAGGCTGGGTTAAAACTTGGTGGTGATTGATATTGACATTTGTGGTCATTTTGTGGTGATTAGCCTAGAGTTGTTTAGAAGGCAAAACGTTTTGAGCTAAGGTTCACAGTTACGTAGTGAAGTGCTGACACATACATAAACACATACATGCGTAGCCACACAAACAAACACACGCACACACGCACACACAAACATACATAAACTGACAAAAATGGATATCCTCTAGTGCAATGCGAAAAGTGTTTATCCTTTGATGTCACTAATCATATTTTTTCCCTTCCCTCCATCCTTCCGGTGTGGGATGCTCCGTCTGGTCTATCCATGGTGGTTTCTACTCCTAGGTAAGTTTGTTTACTCAATCACAATACAGCTACTCTAACAACACCCTTCTGAGCCATCACATTTTAGGTCCGTATCACCTGGAAGGATGCCAACCACTCTCCCAACCACTTCTCCTCAAATGGAGTGGAGTGTGTGAGCGCGTGTATATGTGTGTGTATGTGTGTGTGTGTGTGTGTGTGTGTGTGTGTGTGTGTGTGTGCAAACACGCTGCTAAAAGCTTGTCAGGAGGGAGTGTGTGGGCTTATGTGTTTGAGGTGTGCATTAAGAAACACTGATTGATATCTGTGAAAGGCTGTGAGGATTTCACGGCCAACTTTCCCTCAATGTCAGCCCCATATTCCCCACGTCTCGCAATCCCACAGCACATTAGGGAGGAGAAAGTGCTGTTGATACTTAAGATTCAGAGGGCTGAATCATAGTGCACAGTCAAAGTTATGGAGCGGAAGATGGAGACAACAGAATGTAGTATGTGTGCGCGTCCAGGCGTGTGGGCGTAATAACGGAGGGAGTTGTAGTGTGTTCAAGTGGAAAGGACAGTATGGTGTCAGAAGCACAGTGAAAGAATGTGAATATCAGTGTTGTAAAATGCAATTTTTAACGTAACGACAGTCAGGCATGACAACCTCGGGTATTCTGAATGTTTGTGGTATCAACATATGCCTTCATGTGTGATATCAGTGTGTGACTATAAATATGTGCGAGGAATGTCGAGACTTGTGACGGTGTGCTTGGGAAATCGGGCTGAACTAATGTGCAATTTAGCAGGTCGCTTGCAAGGACACGCACAGTCGCAACGTCGACAAATTGCCGCTGCCCGTCATCGGCCACTTCGACATGGATGTCTGTGCCTTTAGCTCGACAGATCAATTGTGGTCATCCGTTGGTTGAATAAAAGCCCAATGATGCTCCGTCGATAATAATGCCCTGTCTGCCTCCACCTTATCTCAGGACCGTCATACCGCCATCCACTATGATGCCAGGCAGGTTGAATTGATGACGTGGAGCTGTTGTGTTCCTACGGTCTTTTTATAGTGGAGTGGTTTGGCCTGCGGTGGTTTCCTTGACACTTCTCCCTTCTCTAACAGTACTATTCATTGCCCAGGGGATTAGGAGAACAGAACATCTCTCTTTACTTCTCTTTAGTTTTTTTCTCCCCATCTCTCTTTTGCTTTCTTCTGCCTTTCTCTCGTTTCGCCCCTTTTCTGTCTTCTTTCCCTTTCCCCTTTGTCTCTCTCTGTTTGTCTCTCCTACTTGTTTTCTTTCTGTGTCTCTCTCTGTGCCTCTCCTTCCTCTCTCTGAACCAGTGAGTGCTTAGTTGTCCTGGGAGAAGAAGAAGTGGTGGGAGGAACAAGGGAGGGGGAAAGGAACAACTTGGGGTTTTCCATTTTGGTGTGTTCTTTTCCCTGTTTCCGGGTGCCAGGATGGTCTATACATCGCCTGACTGTTCCAGGTCTGCTTCGGAGATGGGTGGGAAGAAGAGCAAAATAAATAGTTGTTTTCACCATATGCTGCCCCTACAGTCTACCACCAGAACAGAGCTCTAGATAGATAGAAATCCGTCAGGATTGATTTATCATACCACTCTACTCATTCAGTTAATTTCTGCACTCATTCACATTTCCATGTATTCCTTCTCATTCATATTATTACTGATTCTCTTTCTTTGTCGCTCTTTCATTCACTGTTTTGTCAATCAATTTCTCTAGTTCAGTGTTTGCCAGTAGTCTAAATGCAACCTTAGATCAACAGCAATAACGATGTAACCATTGTAATTTCGATGTAATCTCCTCATTCTATTTTTACTGCTGGCCATTGGTTTAAATATTTAAATTGATTCAGTGACCCATTCACTTCCTCTGCAGGATGTTTAGGGTTGTTCTGATACCACAAATAGAGAGTATCTTTTCAGCCTTTGGGGTTTTCTTGGCAGCATCTGCCCATATTTCTCTATGGAGCCATTCTCTGGAGTCTAGGGTTACATAAAACTAAAAGTTGTTAATTTGCTTCTCTTGCTATTGTTTGTTCAGCATATTACCTACTCAAACCTTTAAATAGACAAAGAAATTATAAACACATTTATGCATAAACGGCCTCCTTCATTGTGATTTACTGTCCTCTTTACTGGATAAAAAGCCCTCCCTCTCTCCTTAACAAGAGAGGATAACAGAAATGAATGCATTGAAACAGAGGTGAATACATTAGAACATAGATGAATGCATTGGAAAACAGATTACTGCATTAAAACAGAGTTGAATGCACCGGAACAGGCATGTATGCAGTAGAACAGAGTTGAATGCACCGGAACAGGCATGTACGCAGTAGAAAAGAGTTGCATGCACCGGAACAGGCATGTATGCAGTAGAACAGAGTTGAATGCACCGGAACAGGCATGTATGCAGTAGAACAGAGTTGAATGCACCGGAACAGGCATGTATGCAGTAGAACAGAGTTGAATGCACCGGAACAGGCATGTATGCAGTAGAACAGAGTTGCATGCACCGGAACAGGCATGTATGCAGTAGAACAGAGTTGAATGCACTAGTACATAAATGTCATGTACCTTTATAATCTTCTCCTGGCACAGCCAGAAGAGGACTGGCTACTGCTCAGAGTTTGCTTCCTCTCTAGGTTTCTTCCAAAATGTTTACACTACTAAGGAGTTGTTAATTGCTCTTTGGGCTGGGTATTTGTAAAATCACTTTGTGACAACTGCTGATGTCAATAAGATTTTATAAAATAAATGTAATTCATTGATTGATCAGACCCGAATGCCCTAGAACAGAGGTGAATGCGCTAGAATAGAGGTGAACAGCTGAGCACATTAGCAGTTTTCATGCAAGAACAAATAACCTCATTATCACCATGAGACGACCAAATAACCTTTGCATGCGTTACAAATGTTTTTCTGTTTCCGGTGAGGCGGTGCAGAAGGCTGGTCATGGTTCTGTAGGCATACTGTTGTATATGTTGGCTCTTGGGACCCTGCTTTTCTCTGCCGGTTGGAAGGGGCCTTCAGTGACAGTACCCATCCGAGGCAGGCCATAATAGACCCAACCAAGGAAATAGTGCATTTTTATGGCAGCTTGTTAATTGCTGCTGTCTTAAGTCTTGTCAACTTTTTTGGAAGGGAGCTGCATGTCTTTAACGTTTACCCCTCATTTACTCTTACGTTCGTATCGACTGCTGTTGGCTAATCCATGGTCAAAGGAACCCGGAAAACATTTCGCACAACTCTGCCTGCTCTGCCGCTATCCTCTAATTGTATTCATTAAATAAAAAGTTTTTTTTTTTCTTTTGAAGTATGTTTTTTTTTGTTTGGTGGAAAGCTGGGCCAGTTAATCACAACAGGCAAGCAATTGATAAACCCTCAGAATATAAAATGTACGGATGTGAAACTACATAATTACACAACCCCCCTCCGGCAGTGGAAAGACAGAGAGACAGAATGCAGAGCGTAGAAAGCTCTTTGAAATGTGGAAAAACATATTGTAGGCTACAAATGTAACGTACCGTCAGGCATTATGTAGATAACAGGGAGTCAGATTGATTCCAATGTAGCGTATCGCAGAGCACTGTGTAGATGAAGAACAGGGATTCAGACTGATTCAGATTTCAGATGTAGCGTTGCGCTCTGAGTGGACGAAAAACTGTGATTATCATTTATTCGGATGTCGTGTTCCGTTTTGTATAGATGTTGAATTGTGAGTTAGTTTTATTCTGATTTGCATTGGAGGTTGCAGATGAAGAACAGTGATACAGATTGATTGTAGTGATAGCTGGTCAGATTCTGCTGTATTATTCACTTTTGGGCTAGGGTTAATATACTGTACATTGAAATTGTGTTACTTCCTGATGCTAATGCTGTGATATAGCCTGTCGATGTAGGCCTGTAGCAACATAATCTATAACAGAAAGATTTCCTGGATTTGGTTCTGTTAATTGAAAAAGGTTGTCATTGGCCTGGCTGCTGTGATGGAAATGTCATCGATAGACACTCAAAGGAGTAAGACAGAGACAAAATTCTCTTGGCACAATTAGCAGTTTATTTGCAAATAGAGAGACGCTTCAAACGCTTACAGAATAATCATGCGAGGAGCCTCTAAAGTAAAATTCAACAACGGTCAGTATTTATAACAGTTAAAGGGGTTTGGTATAAAGCTGCACATCTGTGCAAACTCAATGGAGTACATTCCCTTTGTTCTATTACAACCTAGGCCTCACACAAAGGGCAGGGCTGTCCTTCTCCACATGGGTAACCTCTTCAACTCTGTTAGGGCTTACAGCATCCGGCCAGACAATAGATGCTCTAAAGAGTTGTACAGATGTACATATCAATGAGTAACCCAATAATCTGCCGATACCAGTCAATGATGCTCCTAGGCAAATACCAGATCCCACTCTCCTACATTTCCTAAGGAACAAAGGACAGATACCCCTATTCAGAATAACTCATGATCCTCTGTATTATATAGACATGTGTGTCACAACCACAGACCAGAGTTACATACTAGGTAATAGATAAGTAACGATGTCTCCAATGTAAATTAGTTAAGAAATTGCCACAACACTACCTGATGTCCCAGGTCTGAAAAAAATCCTGTACTGTATAGGGAGAGAGTGAAAACTTCCATGTGAGCTTTCAATTACTTTAATAAATGAATAGCATAAAGCGTCAGTCATAGATATCCCATTGCTTTCACCTTTATTCACCTTTATACAGTGCATTGAAACAGTATTTGACTCCTGTGTTCCGTATTGATTAAAACTTTGCTGGCTATAACTATGTTATAGTTAGCTTAAAATAAAAGTGTTATACTGCAACTATTTCTGGTGGATTTTTGAAGTACGCATCCGTACATTTTTGCGGTGATATAGGCTAGATCAAAACACCTTGGGCAGTAAAATTGTAGGGGTCTCCACGATTTCTTCTCACTTGATGAAAAAGTTATTGTCACCTGTACTAATAGATATTGTATCAGTGTAATTCACGAATGAAAGAAAAAAGAACGCTTCTGTGCCATAAAATAGCTTTGGCTGTGTTAAAGTAGTCAGTTAGATGCTAGTAAGCCTTTTGCTGGCTAATAAGCTGTTAAAATGGCCGGTGGCCGAAGACGTACATTTCATAGATACTATTTGTGGTGGTGCTAAACTCATATTCAAACTTGGCATGATGTTAATGCGATCTAATGTCTAGATGCAATACCGATACTGTACAATCAATCATTCAATCAATGAAATGTATTTATAAAGCCCTTTTTACATCAGCAGTGTTCATGCATTGCTTTTACAAAACACCCAGACTGAATTCCCAAGGACCAAACCACAACAGTGTTGAATTTCAAGTCGTTTAGGAGAGAGTGAACTTCAGGGAGTTGTTGTATTGGGTAAATAGGCATATAGCATCGTGTTGTATCGGTTAATTACACAGCCAGTCACGTGGGAGACCCGGGTTTGAATCCAGTGAATGTGGTAACCACATTAATTACATTTAATTACGGGCCTGCTGAAATAGGCTTGCTTGGTTACTTTTCTGTTTTTTTATTAATTTGTTCTGTTTGTATTTGAGATATGCCTGTCTGTCTGCATTTGAAACAGGGGTTGTTACAAAAGCATAAAAAAAGATGGCTGAAAGCCATAAGCAGGCATTTTCTTGACACCAACAGAATGCTGTAACCACACAGAATAGAACAACTAGGAGCCCCATAACGACAGTGCTTATGACTTAATTGTAATTTACTCACTTTACTTTTAGCTTCTTTTTTGCTGTATTTTACTGTTTTTATTTGATTAAGTCATAATTTCATTTGTCATTTCGACTCATGCAGAAGGCTATGCTAGCAGCCAGCTGGCTTTAGAGTTGCTGAATGTGTTACAGGATTCCTAATGTAGTTCTTCAAAGTAAATAAAGCATTCTTTCATTACTACTGAATGCCAACTGTCAGACAATTAGAATACATCATGCATTGTTGGCTAGAGATCTATATTGCACACCCACATCTGCTCTCTTCATCTTTATTTCTTATCTCTGTGTTGACTATCTCTGTGTTGTGCCTCAACATCTTGAATTTTGGTCATTGTAGTTAATTACCACCTGTTTTTCTTGCCCTAAACCAGGCTGTGTGTGTAGCATTTGTAATTACGCAATAAAACATTTCCCTGAAGTTCACTCTCTCCTAAACCACTAGAATTTTCTCTGGAGAGAAAATGAATTAAATGAAAGTCGGTTCACGTATTTAATAATCGAGAAAAAGGAAATGGTGTTGAGTCGCTTAACACTAGCATCCAAGACATGCCCTTCTCGTGCATACAACTTATCCACTTGGCTTGTCTGAAATTTTTCAAGGCCTTATTCAAATTTAATTCAGACATGTCTGGGAACTGACACTCTGAGCAGGGTGAAGACAGCACGACTTTGTTTAATCTCACACTTGTGTTTGGGTCTGTCTCCACTCCTGGTTCTTTGTTTTGGGCCAGCTGCCACTGTTTGATAGGATAAAAAATTGTCACTTTGTTTCTGATTGTGTCTCTGTCTGTTTGTTTTTGTTTTGTCTGGAATATATAAATAAAGATGGCTGGTTAGGCAGTCACCTGGCTGGCTGCATGACAATGACAAAGTGCTTAGAGATTGAAGGAGTTCTGTCCCTGTCATCCCCTGCATGACACCTCGGCCAATGGTATTCGCTGTGTCTGTTTTTGTAAGACTGTACGATTGGGTCTAGGGATTTTGCTTGTCTGCGAATCCAAATGGTAGTTGGTACAGCATGAGACTTTTGTCATTAAGCATCTCAAATCTCTGGTGCTAATTATGCCCTCTGTATCTTCGCACTAAACTGTGCGGCCTGGTTTGCCTGCCCACACCTGTGTCTCAAGGCAAACTTACATGCATGGATCTGGCGATGGAGCGGTCACCACAGGCTCCTCTTGAGCATGTTCCTGTCCCTGCAATTAGTGCTACACACGCCTGTGTGTTGCGGTTAGCCTCGGTAGCTTCCCTCATATACATGCCTAATATTTACCTGTCTTATTATTAGATCACATGCATCTGATCATGTGACATCAATAGGCAGCATTGCTAGGCACAAATGCTTGCTCCTTTTGTTGAGCATATGTTACTTGGCTAGCATGTTTTTGTTAGCATTTATTAGCATTGTGGTGCACACACCCCCTGATAACCAGTGTGTGTTCCAAGCATGAAATTCTTACAATGGCAAGTCTCTGTCACTAATCTCACTTAATGGTCCTATAACGTTAGGCCCATGTGCACAGCATGCCGTCCTTCATCACCAAACAGGAGACCTCTAAGCTGCCCAGGATCCATTCATGCTATTTGTTGTGAGCATTCATTGGCTAGCACCAGATGCACGCCTACGGTCTGTCTGCCTCAAACCCCTTTTACGTGCACCCCATTTATTTGTGCGTGGGTGTATAACTGCAGAGATTACCTCTCGTGCAATCTCATGTGGTAGGGAGACTCAATAGTTTCCCTGCACTCAGTAGCCAGCCACAGCAAAAGGAGCAATTTCAGGGAGCTCAGGTTTGTATGCCTTCCTTTGATTTCAACAGACATGCAGTTTCCCAGTTCCTTGCCTCATCCGCTCAGTTCAAACCCCCACTGATGGGGAGTCCATGACCTTTCTTCTGTAGAATTTGTGCACTTCTGCTAGACTCATGTTGTGTGTTATTCCATTTGAAACCAAACAAAAGGCCAATGAACTGTGCCATGTTGAATCACTGCTAGGTCCAGAGGAGACATTACCACAAGAAGAGGCTTCTGGCTTCCAGTTTTTATTGTTATGCTCGCTGTTATTCTTGTTGATATTGGGATGTTACTGTGGTAAAACGGCCATTATCTCAGCAATCAGATTTTCAAGCTGTAAGAAGTGGTGTGATGTTCCTTGTAAATCTTCTCTAAAAAATAGAAGAGAACAATGTCACTTAAAAAAAGATGAAGATTGAATGTGATGTGTGCTATCTGGAGGATATGTCAGAGAGTGGCAGTGGGGATTAAAACCTGTTCCAGTGGATATAAGATCAGAATTTTGACTTTGGCTTCATTGTTGATGTCAGAGGGCTTTTGTATTTTCAACTTACCATGGCTGATCATGTATTGTAATAAACTTCATATTTCCTTTGACTGATAATTTGCGTCACAGGGGCTTTCAGAAATATAGTAACACTCTATTAAAGACCAAAAATTGTGCAATTATTTTACCATTCCCAGTGAGCCTAATTTCTCACTTAAGGGTTTGATAATATCATGTGCAACCAGTGTTGTTGCTGTGCAAGTATTGTACCCAGGTCTAAAACCAAATTGAAATTGTAACTGTTTATTTACAAATGCCTGCAGGAGTATAGCAACAGATGGACATTTAGAGATGGGGATAATTATAAAGGACATCAGTGTCTTGCAGTGGGAGCACATTTTAGGATAACCCCCAACATTTATGTTAGATTAAATACACTGCTCAAAAAATAAGGAAAAATGTGATCATCACAGTATAACACCTAGTCAATTAAACTTAAGGGATATCAATATGTCCTTTTATGAAGCATTAGCGATTGTGAATCAATGTCACCTTTTATGGTGGTTTGGTGGTGGGTCAATGATGGTCTGGGGAGGCATATCCTTGGAGGGTCGCACAGACCTCCACATGCTAGCCAACTGTAGCCTTGGCTGCTGTTGGGTACCGGGATGAAAGCTTCAGACCATCGTTAGACCTTACGCTGGTGCAGTGGGCCCTGGGTTCCTCCTGGTGCAGGTCAGTGCCCGGCCTCATGTGACCAAAGTGTGTAGGCAGTTTCTAAATGACCAAGGCTTTGATGCAATTGACTGGCCCTCATGTTTCCCACACCTGAATCCAATTGAGAACCTCTGGGATGTTATGTATTGGTGCAACCAACACCACCAAATAGCGCCACAGACTGTCCAAGAGCCCTTGATCCAGGTCGGGGAGGAGATCCCTCAGGACACCATCCACATCAATCGGTTACTGATTTTAGTTACCACTGAGCGTTGTTATGTCAATTTGTTCTTAATGAATTATAATGTCAGTAAAGATTTTGATCTTTGATATATTTCTTTCACCGACACCCGATGTGTTCCTAGAATTGTTGTGTGCAGGGTATATGCGTTTGTTGCTCCAGAGATAATTGGAGCAGCACTAACCAATAAACCTGGATCTAGCATGTCAGCCCCATTTTTTGTGCCTATAACTAGCAATGAATCAAGGACTTCTTTATCAGTGAACAGACTCAGCCAAAAGCAATTGGCTCCTAAAATCAGTGTTCCTGCATAATTCCTTGAATTCCATGTATTCCTCTCTTTCATTCCACTGTAATTAGGTAGGTATAGTTTTTTCTCTGAAATGATCACCTGCTGCAATAATGGGGCAATTAAAGGCATCAGCAATGACATTTTGATTAGTAGTAGGTACAGAGCCTAACACCATCTATTCTCGTGGGGTTTTGCTGGTTTCCAGAATTCGGAACCACATCCATTACAGGTAGATAGCATATGTACATCCTAGTCTGGTTTTGTTTCATAATGTGTTTCATAAATACAGTCCCCTCCAAAAGTATTGGAATGTCAAGGCAAATTCTTTTGTTTTTGTTGTTCACTGAAGTCATTTGGGTTTAAGATCAAAAGATGAGTATGAGAGTTCAGAGTTTCAGCTTTCATTTCCTGATATTCACACCTAGATGTGTTAAACAATGCAGGACATACCACCCTTTGTTTGAACCCACCCATTTTTCAAGTGAGCAAAAGTATTGGCACATGTGACTGGCAGATGTTTCTTGTTGCCCAGGTGTTGCCTTGTAGGTTGATCAAACATTAAATAGCTCTGCATGTCTAGTCTAAGTTTCCATCCTTGGTTTAAACCTGTAAAGACTGCATTTCTTGTTAGAGGATAAACCAACATGAAGACCAGAGAGCTGTCTATGGGAGAAAAGCAAGCCATTGTCAAGCTGAGAAAAGAAGGAAAATCAACCAGAGCCATTGGACAAACATTTTGCGTAGCAAGCACAACAATTTGGAATGTCCTAAAAAATAAAAAAAACTACTTTTGTACTGTGCAACAGACGGCGAACAGGTCGGCCAAGGAAAACAACAGTAGTTGATGACAGAAAGAACGTGAGAAAACTCCAAAACATCAGTACGTGACATCACCAATGACCTCCACATTGCAGGGGTGAAGGTATCACAATCCACTGTTTTGAAGAAGACTCAGAGAGCAGAAATATAGAGGCCACACAACAAGATGCAAACCACTCATCAGCAGTAAGAATCGGAAGGCCAGATTGAAATTTGCAAAGAAGTACAGAGATGAGCCGCAAAAGTTCGGGAACACAATCTTATGGACCGATGAGACCAAGATTAATCTCTACCAAAGTGATGGAAAGGACCAAGTGTGCAGAAAGAAATTAACTGCTTATGATCCGACGCATACAAGCTCATCTGTGAAGCATGGTCGAGATGTCATGGCTTGGGCGTGCATGGCTGCTTATGGAACAGGCTCATTAATATTTATTGATGATGTAATTGATGATGGTAGCAGCATAATTAATTCAGAAGTGTACAGAGGAAGGATTTTTATCATGCAGCAGGACAATGATGCAAAGGACACAATTAAAACAACGGACTTCATCAGGGGAAAAAAGTTTTTAGACTGGCCAAGTCAATCACCTGACCTTAACCCAATAGAGCAAGCATTCCACCTCCTTAAGAGGAGACTGAAGGGAGAAACACCCCGAAACAAGAACTGAAAGAAGCTGCTGTAAAATCCTGGAATAGCATCATAAATGAAGTATGCAACAGTTTGGTGATGTTGATGGTTCGCAGGCTTGAGGCAGTTTTTGCAAGCAAGGGTTATGCCACCAAATATTAAATGTTATTTACTTAAAGATTATTTGCTCCATTACTTTTGCTCACCTAAATATGCTGTGGTCTAATACAAACGTCCGAAGTTGTTTAACACAGCAATATGTAAATACCAGGAAATTAAAGCTGAAATCTGAACTCTTATCTCATACTCATCTTTTGATCTTATACCCAAATGTCTTCAGTGACCATCAAAATCAAAGAATTTGCCTTGCCGTTCCAATACTTTTTGAGGGGACTGTAGATTTCTCAACATCTTAAACATCTGCCAGTTCAAGCTAGTTGTAGTTGTAGCATTTGCCCATGCAATATTTCTTTTATGGATCAGATTTTCAGAATTTGACCAGTTGTTGGATAAGTTCTTGAATCTATTCCGCATATAATGGGTATGCCTAATCTGCTATAAATGTAAAGAAACAAGTGTTATACCATCCAACTTACTAGTTCTGTTTGCATAATGTAGAGATAGTATCTTGTTTTCAAGCCTTAGTAACAAATGTTGGACCAAATCTTCATCAACTCCAAATGCATTAGATATAAAGTTCAGTTGGACACCAGCCCCAAAACAAATGTTCAAAATAGTGCTGAGAACAAATGTGCTATTAATGAATATTACAACTATTTCTAATTTAGTTTCTGACACTAAGCAAATATATTTTGAAAAAAAGTACTGTTTTCCCTATTATTTAAATCATGTTTAATGTCTCTGCCAATACATATGCTTGTTACATTCACACAGTTTTTATGCCAATTGTATTTGCCATAATTAAGTTGTGGATAGCTATGTACTTCTACTTCCTGCTGGTAGATTTAGAAGTTGCAAAAACATTGGTGTGTAAATGACACCCATATCATCATGTTGCTCATAACTCACATGTTCCAATACATGAGGTCTTATTTTACAGTTATATTGCATTTTAGTTGTTATACACTGATCCTTGATTTAGAAATAGCCTTTTAATTTTTGTTTGGCTTAAATGGTACACTTTAAGAAATATCACCTCTCCTGAGCAATGTGTGAATACAAAAGATTGTTCTACTACTGCTTTTGAGGGCATTCAGAGGGCCTACCTTAGACCTATGTAATATTTTAATGAAAACAAATGGTTTCTTTTAAGATGTCATATCTGAAATAATATAGAACAGTTTGTGCTGAGGGTGCAACATATTACTAATCACATTGATAATACAAAACAAGGACTTTCATAATTGAATCAATTCAAAAGAAAAGGTGAAAGATGGCGGAGGCTACACCAGTAGAAATCTATGGATGATTGAATTCATCACAAGTTTGGGAATACTTCACACTGAAGATGTAAAAGACAGCTTGCTGCAAAGTGTGTTAAGTTAATGTTGTGCTCAAAACTTTGCATACCCTTGGAGAATTTTGAATATATGTACAATTTGTAAAGAAAACTTGAGTGAGTAAGCAAATGTCTTACATTTTTTATGGGATTCACACGTTCAAACGTTCATCGTTCAAAAGGTTTATTTGTCATTTGCAATAACAAGCTATGGCAATGACATGATTGGTTTTCCTACTCCCAACAGTGCAGTTAAAAGTTAAACAGTAACAGTAATAATAATATAAAAATAAGAAGATAACACAGTCAATAATAACACTATACAAAAAACACACATCAATAATAACTATACAACTGTACAACCGTAGTGTAATGTAAAAGTGACATGTGTGCATTATATAATAAGCAGATGAGCATGATATAAAGTGACCGGTGTCCATGGGACTATGGATGGAAGGGAAGAGGGGTTCCTGAATTGAGCTGCCTTACAGCCTGAGGAAAGATAAATGAATGGCACAATCTTAAGACAAAACATGGTAACAAAGAAGAAATCTGCATACCCTTAGTTCTGCTATCATTATGACAAAAGGAGCCAAACAATTATCTGATCATTGTTGGCTTCATATGATCACTATACTTAATTTAGAGGACAGTTTTTTACATGATTAGTCATATTTTCAAAATCAATGTCAAATCTTCACAATTTTTGCCAGGGTATGCAAGCTGTTGAGCACAACGGCATGCATCTGAACAGAAAACACACTGGCAGCATTATGACAGAGGAAGAGGTATCCACACAATAAGTTCAATCTAAAAGAAGTGTGCGATTAAAGAGCTGATTGTAGCATCATGGCATGAGTTGCCTTTTTAAAAGTAGAGATCATTCATCTCAAATGCATGGCTCAGTTGTGTATTAAGGAATGTTAGCATCACCGATCAGGTGGCCTACATGTGCATGTGGAGTTTTACTGTCGATGCTGTAGATCCAACATCTTTATAAAACCACTGTTCAATTTTTTTTGTCATTTTTAACATCTATTTATTTATCTACTATTAAAATGTATACGTGCGTATTTACACAACATTGGCTCTCCCCTTCCCTTCCCCTACTAAACACCGGAGTAGTATTAGATATAGTCCACATGAAAAATGAATTGTCTTGGGTGGGGGGATAGTACTAACACCATATGTGAGGTGACAATCGAGTACAGTAAATATCCTGTGTTCACAATTTCAGATGTGTTTTTGTGCATTTTTCAGGTGTTTAGAACGTTAACATTAATGTTAATGACTAACTGCATATATACTTTAGTATGTAATTTGGAACACCCTGGGGCTTTAAGCTTACACTTGGTACCCATGAAGCCCCCTCCAGACTTTTCACATATATTTTATATATTATCTTGATAAATGAAGCATATAAATATATAAAATTTAATTAAATAATATTTTATTTTATCTCCACTTTGTTTTTACTCACTCTAAACTTTAATTTTCAACTTTTTTGGAAAGGAAAGAAACAGTGTGCAGTGGTCTCTAAATTTTTTCCGGAGCTTTTCAAGATGCTGGTAGCATTAGAGAACAAAAACACCAAATCTACAATATGATTGGATGCGAGGTTCAAGAATTAATGTAATTAATCAAGGCATTAGCGACATGAGCGCTCTCTTAGTGGCCTCCGATAAGTAGGGAGCCCCCAACCGACATGGGAGAGGGGGCCCCAGATAAAATGTTGCTTAGGGCCCCCAAAAGGCTAAAATTGGCTTTGTGTCCAACTTTGTCCTCTATGACTCAATCCCCTATGACGGAAGGTTTTGATATACTCCAGTTTTGGAAGTGAATGTATGTGAACGCTACACAAGTGGAATTGCTAACATTCTTCACTGCATACTCTATTTTTAAACTGATGTTTAAAAGCTATGTCAACAAGGAGGCAGTCCATGAAAAAACAGTTTCTACCTGCCCAGAAATATGTTGACAACTGTTGATTTTGTACAACCACAATAAACATGGCGACAGAGGAGGTTATTAGGAGTGTTATTAATGTATATATTAAGAAAATGAAAAAAAGAGTAGCAGCAATGCCACTGAAGATGGTGCATTATACCATTTAATGTATGCATTGTGTACTATGATGTTTCAGTCTCGCACATCCTCAGTGGATCTTGGGTATATTGCCCCACAATTTCTATTGGTATTGAACCAGTGTATGCGCATACTCAAGGCCTAGGGAGATGTGCACAATGTATGGATCAAAAGTATCCAGTATATTTGTGACAGCCATCCTGCGTGTGCTTGCATGTACTTGAAGTGAAGTATATTTGGGCCTTCAATCTGCTACAACCTACCATTTCTTTGTTTCTCATGCACAGAAAAAAATGTAGCTAGCTGCAAGTGTCATTTGGGAAGAACGTGATGCTTACTTGAGGATTGGCTGTGTGGTGCAGGAATGTTATAATCGATACAAGTTTCAAAACATACAGGAAGTATATGCTCAACAAACTAAAGAATTAGTTTGGAGCAGCTGGAATTTGCCAATGAAATGTGCTTTATGACACCTGTGGCACTCAATAGGAATTCACAATAATCTAATCAGTTTGTGGCTTAAAATTAACCTTGTTTGAGATGACAAAATACTCTATATATGTATAGCAAACACAAATGTAATTTGTTTAAGGGGGGGTTTAAGGTCAGGTGTTTTGTGAAAGCACTTTGCGACAACTGCTGATGTAAAAAGGGCTTTATAAAATAAATGTGATTGATTGATTGATTGATTGGTTTAAAGCTCTGACATCGTGCAAGGATTCTGGATTCAGGACTTTGCATCTTCAGTTCATTGTTCACCTTAGTTCATTTCAGTTCATTTTTCACCTCTGTTAACTTCAGTTCATTGTTCACTCCCCTTTCTTTCTAGGCAGGCGTCTTGCTTGTCTCACTGGATCTTTTGGTGTTTCTCATATTCTCTTTCTTTGATGCTATAGAGGGAGATGATTGTGTCACCTGCCAAACTCCTGAGATATGAGGTCGCAGGTTCCAATTTAAGGAGTAATTAGCCTGATTAATGAGCTCATTTAGACCTGTAAGAAAGAGAGTGGGAACAAAAAACTGCTTTAGTGAGGCTGAGACAGAGTGAGTTGATAACAGAAAGAGAGAAAAAAAGAAATACACAGAGAAAAACAGTAAATGTATTGTCATTTCAGCTGTCATGGATTATGGAATACTTGGAATACAGCATTTATAACCATTTGATGACTTGGGAACTGATTACTATTACTGTTTGATGACTTGGGAAGTTGTAAAAAAAAGTATTTATGCAAATTTAAGGACATTTCACTTGCTCCATTACCCACAGTGTGGTGCAGGTTATGTCAACAGCACACACACAGTGATGAATAATAGATATGTATCATTGGAGTAAGTCTTTTCCATGTTTAGTGACTTCTTCCTCTTCACTTAAAGATCATCCTACTGTACCCACTACCAGTATTTTCTCTCTGAGAATGAGGTGTTTACCCACCTTCTTACTCATATGAATAAACCATGAGTTTAGAAACTACAAACAATATTATGACCTTAAAACACTGGGCTGGTCTTTAAGTTGCCCTGCTGTATTCTCCTGTACAACTTGATACCTTCAGACTGAAGGTGAACCTAGAACACTTTGGTTTGTCTGTTGTTCATTAAAAAGAAATCTGTAAAATCGATGTGAATTTTATATGGTTATGTAAGAACAAAAGCCCTTATTTGAAAGCAGTAGGCATAATGTTCAGATGTTTTCAGTAATATCTTATTAGTAGCTTGTCTTTTTCTTATCAGAGTTGAATACACAAATTGGTTTATTTTGATAATCAAACATCCGCTTCACCTACTAACTGAATTTCTTAGTTATGTAACAAAACATATTAAGAACAAAAATATACTTTGTATAATGAGCGGAACTGAATCGGTTTCTCAGTGTAACGCTCCATTGGGTTTTATGTAGCATAACATTGTGGTTTTAGGTTGTTTCAGGTGCAAATGCAATCTCCAGCCTTAACCTTTCACCTGCGTTTCATTAAAGAAAATAGATTCACAGTGCATTCGGAAAGTATTCAGTATATGCAGCCAAAGACACACTGTGGCTTAAAAACAAACAGGTCAATGTCTTGGAGTGGCCCCGTTTAAGCCTGGACCTCAATCCAATAAAAAAAGGCCAAAAGAGTTGAAAATTGCCTTTCTCCAAAGGTCCCCATACAACTTGACTGAGTCTGGGCAATTTTGTAAAGAAGAATGGGCCCAGATGTGCACAGCTGGTAGCAACGTACACACACATGGAAGTGATTGCTCTCTGTGACATTATTAACTATTTTGTATTGATCAATGGCAACAACTCCTAATAAAATCTTGTACTGGCTGTGATGAGTCATCCAAGTACTGGCACAACTCCAGGACACAAATTATATATTCTTCTTTTCGTTGTATTTATTATTGCTTAATTCAATAGGTTATACATTTAATTCATGCCCAGACTGTTAATAGTAATTATGCATACAGCATTCACCAATGTGTTACATTTAGCAATACAAAATCTGTATTCCTTATTTTTGCATTGCATAGCAAATGGTACAGAAATACATTCTTTTGACAAGCCAAATAATGTTAGCCGTCAAGAGCTGGGATACATCACTATAAGGACAGTACTAAATGCGCCTCTCAGGTTTTCCATCTAGCACAATGACTGTATAAATGGCCGTGCTGCAAACATTGGCATAAAAATTGCTTTGTATTAACAATGACCATAAATTTATTACCAATTCTTATTATTGTTTTCAGGAAAACAATACTGCAAAAAAACTTTCAATTTCTATATGAAAGCTATATTAGCAAGAAAAGAGTTTGCTAATTGTATGTTTGCATTGGCAACTAGCTTCAATCTCTAACATTTATCTGTACAGTGGCATCCTCTACAATGTTTCATAGGGGTGGCCAGACGGGGCCACTGAAAATCTTGGGGTGGCACACTAAAGCCAATAGCCTTAACTGAATTTCAGGAATTCTATTATGCTGTTGTAGTTTTTAGTTCAAAACGATATCAGTATGAGAGTTAAGGAATTGCACATTAATATACTTAATTTGCAGTTAGTGTTACTAATTATCTAATGTGCATAGACTAATATGGAACAGTTAATATTTTAATTACAATCCAGTTTTAATGTGTTTCATATCTGTAAATACAGGGGATATAAAAAGTCTACACACCCCTTTAAAATTGCCAAATTCTTGTGATCTAAAAGAACGAGATAAAGATAAATTATATCAAGATTTTTTCCACCTTTAATGTGACCATAACGTAAACAATTCAATTGAAAAACAAACTGAAATCTTTGAGGGGGAAACATTTAAAATAAAACCCCACAATTACATGGTTGCATAAGTGTGCACACCCTTAAATTAATACTTTGTTGAAGCACCTTTTGATTTTATTACAGCACTCAATCTTTTTGGGTGGTAGCCTATTAGCATGGCATATTTTGCTGTGGCAATATTTGCCCACTATTCTTTACAAAAGCACTCCAAATCTGTCACATTGTGAGGACATCTCCTGTGCACAGCCCTCTTCAGATCACCCCACAGATGTTCATTTGGATTCAGGTCGGGGCTCTGGCTGGGCCATTCCAAAACGTTAATCTTCTTCTGGTTGAGCCATGCTTTTGTGGATTTGGATGCTTGCTTTGGGTCATTGTCATGTTGAAATGTGAACTTCATCTTCAGCTTTCTAACACTTGAAGGTTTTGTGCCAAAATTGCACCTGATATTTGGAACTGTTCATAATTCCTTCCACCCTGACTAAGGCCCTGGTTCCAGCTGAAGAAAAAGAGCCTCAAAA
Source organism: Esox niger (assembly GCA_016801105.1). Taxonomy (NCBI): domain Eukaryota; kingdom Metazoa; phylum Chordata; class Actinopteri; order Esociformes; family Esocidae; genus Esox; species Esox niger. Next base: position 23,958 of record JACXGJ010001338.1, on the reverse strand, counting down.
GTGTGATGCTGCCACCACCATGCTTCACTGTGGGTTTGGTGTTCTGTGGATGATGTGCATTGTTGTTTTTGTACCAAACATACCTTTTGGAATAATGGCCCAAAATTTTGTATGGGCAAACGTACAAAATCAGCAGGGGATCAAATACTTTTTTCCCTCATCGTATATGAATTGGAAGCTGATACATACGCAAGCATGTTTTCTTCGTTTCAACGACTGGCAGCGGAGGTCTACCCAACCATGGAATACGCTGTTAGTTTTACCTTCACAAATGAAAAAATATCAAGAGAGTAGCATTATAAAGACGTGTTTAAGAGATAATTAGACACATTGTAGGCCTAAAGAATATTGTAGTTGTTGATTTTTTATTTTAATGATGAACGCAGATGAAATCGTACACTGCCTTTGCCTAAGTAAAAAAGTATTGTGTACGACTGACTTTTTCAGTTTTATACATTTGAATGGTTGTTTTGTTCATTTGAACGTCTGGCAGTGGGTTTCTTCCCAATCACATATTACGCTGTTAGTTTTACATTTGCAAAGAAAAATAGATCAAGGCAGTAGCATTATAAAGGCATGATTGTAACAGATAATTGGACACATGGTAGGTCTAAAAATGTATAGTATTTTTTTATTTATTGGAATGATAAACACAAATGAAATTATACACAGAGTCTTTGCCTAAGTAAAAAGACTTGTGAACATGAACCATGTACTCAGGAATATCATAAAGACATGTTGAAATAAACTGACACGTTCATTTGAACGCCTGGCAGCGGAGGTCTACCGTAACATGGAATACGTTAGTTTTATGTTCACAAATAAAAAAGATCAAGACTGTAGCATTATAAAGACATGTTTTTAATAGATAACTGGACACATGATAGGCCTGAAAAAGTATGTAGTTGTTTTTTATTGCAATGATGAACACTGATGAAATCATTTACTGAGTCCTTGCCTAAGTAAAAAAGGCTTGTAAATGATTCAGTGTCAGGCTGTAAGCATTACTGACTCAAATGAACGAAATGGCGCGAATGATTCAAACTTTTTAATGAACGACTCGATATAATCCGAGTCAGTAGTAAGAGTTAAACTTCCCATCACTAATTCAGAAACTGAGCTGATTGGCTGTCACTATCCAAGTCACATTTTTCATTTAAGAAAATCCAACCAACTGCACTTTTAAATGAATAGTACCAAATCTAAAATATCAGATTGAAGCGTATTATGCCTACTGAGAAGAATGTTATGCATATGAATATGCAACTCGCAAGGGGGGCCACTGGATCTGTACATAATTAATTCAAAGTTGTTACTTTGGTTTGCCAACGTTTTATAGGAAAAAAATCTGAAAGCATTTGCACTCACTACTAAGTTGCTCTAGATAAGAGCATCTGCATAATAAAATTTGAATGTAATGTTTTTTTATATATTTTTCCTCAATTTATCATTCAGCATCTAGATTGGCTTTTATTGCAAACTGGAAGGCCAAACAGGCACTTACTTTCACCAAAGTTGAATAGGGAATGTGAATTCAGATGAAGGAATTCTGATATGACGGCATGCTTTCTGCCCATTTAACAGTTTTTTTCGTTGACACTTGTTTGGATTTAGTGGCCTGTTGTATGAATCTCCTCTGATGTTACACAAATGCACGGACCACCGACACTACAGAATTCTGGACCAGTCAACCCATTTTTCCATTCCTGCTGTACCTCCCCCCACCCTACCTGTATCCTTTGCAATACAGTGAGTTAAACTGGGACAGTTCCCAGTCACTTTCCTTATGTCTCCTTGTGTCTTGTTCCTTCTCCTGGGTGTGATAAGCCCACTGGGCATAAAACAGTGATTTATGTATGCGCCACCGTGGCAGCAGAAACCTGACTGAGTCTCCAGGACAGCTGCATGGGCTGTGTGGTGGGGTGGTTACTTGCGGGACATGCTGTGGATCCTACCCGCTGCTCAGATTGTGACTGGACAGGCTGTGTATCAGCCACACCAATCTCGCTCATCTCCCTGATCACCATCACTTCTAGCTCCTGCTGTGCTGTGATGTGCTATCTGCGTGCTGTATCTCTCCTGACTAAGTCTCTCTCTATCTCTGTGTGTCTTTCATTTTTTCACTCTCTTGCCCCAGTTAGGCTCTGCTTCTCTATTTCCCACGCTCTGTTTTAGATTTCTGTCTTTCTCCTTCTCATTTTTGTTTTACTCTGATCAATTTCTTTTCCCCTTTCTCCTATTCTTCCAGGATTCCGAACTGTTATGTCAAGACCTGCAAGCTCACTCATTGCCTAACAACCTAAACAGGTTTTTGGGGTGTGTGTATTTGTCTTTACTTCAGTGTGTGTCCTTGGACAATGTTTTTTTTTGCTTCACTGTACTACAAGAGAGAGGTCAAGTTGATTTGCTCTGGAAGTCAATCATTTTAGCCATGTTTGTGTATCACTCCCCGTGTGACAGAATGACCTCCATTCACCAACTAAATTAGTAGATGAATTTGCTGAATTAATAAGATGAATAAAGAAAAATGTGAGAGGAAAAGACCATGCAGGATCAGATTAACAAGTGACATCTCTAAACAGGTTACAACCTGAATTAGGTTTATTTATTTGAGCAGACAGTCGGCAAAGAGACGCATTACAGAGCTTTAGATAAAGCAGGAAGGAAAAGGCACATAAAAAAGCATCCATCTTTGCAGCTTTTTTCGTCCTCTAAGTCTGTTTTGCAGGTCATGTATTTGTTTTGCAGGCCATCTCGTTGCTAGGTATACTAGTGCATTTTGTGGTTTGTTCATTGGATGCATCCAAACTATATGAAAAGTACATTTTAAACTTTTATTTCATTGTTATTTTTGTTTGAATCCAGTCTCAATTCTAACCTTGCCTCATACAAATTTCCACATTATGTAAAAGTGTCCTGGTAATGTATCTTTTAGAAATTGTTATATTACGCAGGGGCATAGTTAAGGCTAAAGGGAAAGCTGGTTTAATGATGCAATTCGCAAAACCATTATTTCTGTAATATGGTCATAAACAATATGATAAATGTTGAGAGGGTATATTGAGGAATAATCATCATAGTCATGTGCTGGGATCTTATACAGTAAAATGACAACAGCATGTTGTCCTTCTCAGAACAGCCACCGTAGTAAGACAACCTTGGGTTTGCACACATAAACACACTGCGAAATTATAACCACAGGTCTTGTTAAATATGTATCTTTGTCATTGTGTAGCATGACAAGTTTAACCTACACGTTCTCTGAAAAATCATTAGACACCTAAACTTTTAACTTTAAGCTCCAACTTTTGATCAGAACCCTGGATTCACTATGTAGTGAGGAGAGTGCCATTTTAGTAATCCACAGTGTCTGTGTGAACCTGCTGTTCCCATATGGCTTCGGTCACACTGGAAGAGAAGTAGAGAATTGGAAAGGAATAGGATTAAAGCACCAGGGATGTGCTTTAGGAAAGAACATTTCAAAGAGACAAAGTAAGGACATCGCAAAGGTTCTGAGAATGTTGAATTTTTTAATTTGTTACAGAATTTCCATCTTTAAGAACAGGTTTTCTGAGTGCTACTGTGTAATTATGTTGGTTGTAACTGAGTGTATGATGACGATTGGTGGATCTGAGATGGAAGGGAATTCTGTAGCATTTAGTAAGCAACTGTTTGGTTGAGGAATGCTTGTTCTGGCTCTAATTTGTTTGTTTGTATTTGTAATTATCTTGGATGTTTGCTTTGTTGGTGTCAGATGTTTGTTCACTTTATAAAGCTGTAGTTTGGATTGTTAATGTTTCTGTGCTATGTTGATCACCGGCCTTCTCAATTATTTGTTTTATTTGAGACTAAATATGACCATAATTTAGATGTTTGTCATACGTCTGATCTTAAATATTGTACAGTGTATTATTATTTGGAAAATTTCTCCTTGCACACAGTGTACACATTTGTATGTCATAAATCTATATGATGGTAGGGTGATTTCAATTCATCATTGTTTATGATCAATGATAAATTGAAATCTGCATACCATCATATCTAAGCTAATATATATGAAAATGTTCAAATCAACGTGGTTTCCTTAAAATATCACTCAATACTCTTCTTGATCCGTTATGCCATGAGAACCACCTATTACAGTGGGGAGAACAAGTATTTGATACACTGCTGATTTTGCCGGTTTTCCTACTTACAAGGCATGTAGAGGTCTGTAACTTTTCTCAAAGGTACACTTCAAGTGTGAGAGGCGAAATCAAAAACAAAAATCCAGAAAATCACATTGTATGATAAAAAAAAAAAAAGAATTAGCATTTTATTGCATGACATAAGTATTTGATACATCAGAAAAGCAGAACTTAATATTTGGTATGGAAACCTTTGTTTGCAATTACATAGATCGTATGTTTCCTGTAGTTCTTGACCAGGTTTGAACACACTCCAGCAGGGATTTCGGCCCACTCCTCCATACAGACTTTCTCCAGATCCTTCAGGTTTCGGGGCTGTTGCTGGGCAATATAGACTTTCATCTCCCTCCAGACTTTCTATTGCGTTCAGGTCGGGAGACTGGCTAGTCCACAACAAGACCTTGAAATGCTTCTTACGGGGCCACTCCTTAGTGGCCCTGGTTGTGTGTTTCGGGTCGTGGTCATGCAGGAAGACCCAGCCACGACCCATCTTCAGTGCTCTTACTGAGGGAAGGAGGTTGTTGGCCAAGATCTTGCGATACATGGCCCCATCCATCCTCCTGTCAATACATTGCCTTCGTCCTGTCCCATTTGCAGAAATACATCCACCTCCATGCTTCACGATTGAGATGGTGTTCTTGGGGTTGTACTCATCCTTCTTCCTCCAAACACGGCGAGTGTAGTTTAGACCAAAAAGCTCTATTTTTGTCTCATCAGACCACATGACCTTCTCCCATTCCTCCTCTGGATCATCCAGATGGTCATTGGCAAACTTCAGACGGGCCTGGACATGCGCTGGCTTGGGCAGGGGACCTTGCTTGTGCTGCAGGATTTTAATCTTTGAGACTGTGGTCCCAGCTCCCTTCAGGTCATTGACCAGGTCCTGCTGTGTAGTTCTGGGCTGATCCCTCACCTTCCTCATGATCATTGATGCCCCACGAGGTGATATCTTGCCTGGAGCCACAGACCGAGGGAGATTGACCATCATCTTGAACTTCTTCCATTTTCTAAAAATTGCGCCAACAGTTGTTGCCTTCTCACCAAGCTGCTTGCCTATTGTCCTGTAGCCCATCCCAGCCTTGTGCAGGTCTACAATTGTATCCCTGATGTCCTTACACAACTCTCTGGTCTTGGCCATTGTGGAGAGGTTGGAGTCTGTTTGATTGTGTGGACAGGTGTTTTTTATACAGGTATTGAGTTCAAACTGTTTCAATTAATACAGGTAATGAGTGGAGAACAGGAGGGCTTCTTAAAGAAAAACTAACAGGTCTGTGAGAGCCGGAATTCTTACTGGTTGAAAGGTGATCAAATACTTATGTCATGCAATAAAATGTAAATTAATTATTTAAAAGTCATACAATGTGATTTTCTGGATTTTTGTTTTAGATTCCGTCTCTCACAGTTGAAGGACCTCTACATGCTTTGTAAGTAGGAAAACCTGCAAAATCAGTGGTGTCAAATACTTGTTCACCCCTCTGTATATTAGTACGTTTTTTGCCATGGAAACTTAGAGGTAACACTTTACTCCCATTTGATACATTGGACTGAAATTAGACTAAAATATGCTACCATTTTATAGCTTTATGTGAAATGCACCTAAATTAGATTCTGTTCATCATATACATTTTTCTAGTCTAGTACTCTTAGCTATGGCAGTGGGTTTTGGGTCATTGTCTTGATGCATGATATTGTGATGTCAAATGAGTTTAGAAGCATTTGATTTTTTTATACCAGACAGGATGTTTCTGTACATTTAAGATAACATCCTGCTTCTCTGGGTTAAGATTTTTTTAAGTAATGTTTTTATTTTGGTTTCAGACACCTTTTTGCTTGTACTTGGCCTTGTACGTGTTTGATTTCATGTGGTGGTGTTATGTATGCTACACACTTTGTACCATAGGGTTCTTAGGGTTGCTACGGTCTCCACTATCACCCATAAGCGTAACCCTCCATGTAAGAGGGATTTGGCCTGGTCTTTTTTGCATCTTTATTTTTGAGGCCATAGTCTGGCAGCTCATGTTTTACCTTTTTACCTACACTGTCCAGCAGAAAAATAGCATGTATCACCTACAATCACATGGCAGTATTTTGTTGACTGTGCCTAAGGCACGTATAGACTTGGGTAAAAGCTTTTCAGTTCTCGGTCCCTTCCACTTGGATCGAACTGCAAAAGAGCATGAAATTGCAGAACATTGATGTGTTAATGTGTTTTGAAACTGTGTGTTGCCATTTTGGCCATGTCGAGCTTAGAAAATAGATTCATAATGTCAACAAGTCTTAAGTGGAAAAATAAAGGTTAAATAAATATAATAAAATACAAATAGATTTAGTCATACTTTTTCAATGGAATATCTACCATATAGAAGTCCATTATCAGCAATCGTTAATCCTGTGTTCCAATGGCACATTAGGTTTTCTAAAAGAAGTTTATAATTTTCAATGGCTAATTGATCATTAGAAAGCCCTTTGCGATCATGTTAGCGCTGCTGAAAACTGTTGTGCCAATTAAAGAAGCCATAAAATTGTTTGCTTTAGACTAGATCTGTATCTTCAGCATTGTTTGTGGGTTCGATTACAGGCCAAAAATAGTCAGAAACAAAGAACATTCTTATGAAAGGTGTCAGTCTATACTTCTGAGAGATGAAGGCTATTCCATGCCAGAAATTGCCAAGAAATTGAACATCTCAAACAAAGTCTGCTACTCTCTTCACAAAACAGCCGCAAACTGGATTATACTAAAATAGAAAGAGGAGTGGGAGGTCCTGGTATACATCTGAGCAAGAAGACAAATGCAGTAGTATCTAGTTTGAGATATAGATGCCTCATAGGTCCTCAAATAGTAACTTCATGTATTGTACCCATGAAACACCAGTCTCAACATCAACAGTGGAGAGATGTTCCCAGGATGCTGGCCTTCTAGGCTGAGTTGCAAACAAAAACGCATATCTCAGACTCGCCAATAAAAAGAAAAGATTAGGATGGGTAAAAGAACACAGACACTGGACAGTGGAAGAACTCGGTCTAGAAGGCCAGCTTCCCTAATGTATTGAAAAATGAATCCCTTGTTAACTTTCAAAAAAAATTCCACTATATAAAACGCACATTTCTGCATTCAATAACAATAATTGGTATTTACAAAATGTTCTGTTCATTCTACCGGGGCTTTTGCTGAATACAGATTAACACGATGTCAAAACACAAAATTATTTTTGCATGTCCTTTATGTATAAACTATGTCCTAGACAATGAGTTATGACTTCTTAAGCATGCAGGCAGAGACATTTATGTGCAGGATGTATGTAATAAGGAAAAAAAAAAAAACAGGAATGAGGAACATGCAGTAGAAGGTTAGGAAATTGCCACGGCAGGCAGAAAAGTAAGCTACCTCAGAGTATCTGTGACGGCACTGGGGGGGACACATCTTAGAAGCAGGGGAGACGGAGGGAAACTACAGAGAGTACAGTTTTGAGGTGGTCTGAGGAGGGTGTTGGTAGCCTGGGGGGCAAAGCTGAGAAAATTGGCAGAGTATTTAACTTCTATGGGGAGGGGCAACAGGTCTCATTTGGCATTTTAAAAGGCATCCTATTCCCAAGATAATAACCTACTAGTAAGCCTGCCTTTGGAATCCATGTAAGAAGCTGTCAACTGAGTCAGAAAATATCAGGTTTATGATTTTCCCCTTTTTTGAGGTTTTCAGGTTTTTGCTCTCAATGTCGCACCTGTAATATAATATCTAGACAACATTGGATCTTTTAACAGTTCCACAATAAATGTTTAACATTATCAAGACCACTTTTTAGGTCTGGGAAACCCTTCACTTCAGTTACCCTTCACTTCAAGTCATAATATTGTGTAGTTGAGTCTTGCTATGCATGTATATTGGACCTTTCTACCCAACCTTTTAGATTTATTTTAGTATAATGAAATCCCAATGGATATAATTAGGAGTTTTGCCACAGATCACCACTAAACAACTCCATAATGTTTAAGTGACAAAATCAAGAAATTTTTCTACAGCAAAACAATTACAAATATAAAACAGAAATTAATGTATTTCATAAGTATTCACCCCCTTTGCTATTACAAACCTTAACGAGCTGTGGTACTACCGGTGGCCTTTAGATGTCCTGTACTTTGTTTGGTGGTGTCCAATTATACAACTCCTGGCCCAAATCTCTAAACCCCTAGGGTAACTTTCAGGGATAAATTACATCCTGTACCGGCATCAAGCTGTGTTGTAGCAGTATTTCCGTCTGGGTTCAATTGTATTTGGGTCCACCAGGGCAGAGTGCCAAGACTTCTTCCTTCTTGACCTCTAATGTAAGCCATGTTTGTGCAGTCTCTTTCTGAATGTTGACTCTTGCATTTCCACAATGACTGTGGCGAGAGATTTTTTTATGTGGATTGTCAGGTGTCTGAACATTTGTCAATTTCTAGATGGTCTATTGGACAGTGGAATAGCTTCGAATTACTTGGAAATTACTTTGTAACCTCTCACAGACTCACCTACTTCTTATCTGAACCATTTTCTGTGATCGTAAACGAAGACGATATTGCATTTCTGGTAATTCTATTTACAAATGGTTTCAAAGTTGAATATTGTTTTAACTTGTTGATTTGGGTTACCTTAACTAATGTGGTTGGAATTTTGCTCGAGTATCTTATTGGTAGAATATACAGTCATGTGTCTAAATATGTAAAAAGAAATTGCAACTTTTCAAGAGTTTTACTTACTTTATCACATGACTATATCCTACCAATCTTACAAAAGAATAATCAGTCGGTGTTAATATAATGGATAAGACTCTCATGAGCACAACTTTATTTTTAGGATAACACTGTAAAACCTTTATGAATAATAACCTGATTAATATTTGAGCATACACACTGGCTGACCGTTTTATTAGGAACATTAACAAGCCTGATCACTGTGTTCTGATTTGAGTCACAATATAGCTCATAATGAAAAAGCAAAACTAAAACTAAATACATTGAGATGCCTACTTGGTCATTGATCCAGATGTTCTCTGGGGTGAAGATATGTAGACTGGGGGTTGTTTATGACGTGAAGTCACCTTAACCCTGTCCACTGTCTGGTAATGAATCTGCTGAGAGAAGGAGCAGGGGTCTGCAGAATAAGCTTAAGTAATGTTAACATACCAGGAAAATCCCCATGAGTGATAGTGATACATTTTTAATCCTCACGATTTAAAAGGATTTCAGATATGAAGACTTACAACATGACAGGCCTTAAAATCAGACTCAGTTCAGCTTAAGACTTGTGTCAGCATTTGTTTTAACAGTTTTCAGTGCAAAAAGATTTGACTCAAGATTACAGTAAATTGATATCTTCCTCAGACGGCCGTAAAGTCCCAAGTTTCCTCCAAATTAAATTGATTCACAGAAACCACTTGAATCAAAAGGAGAGTGAAATTTAAAAACTCATACCAAAGTGTGTCAATGAATTAATATTTATATGCCTGAGTTGTAAAACCAGTCTTATTTGAACTACTACAATATTGAGGACACAGTGAGATACTGTAACGTTCAATGTTCTGTAAACATCTTCTAGGTTAACCCAAGCTAGGGATTGACTTGGGCTAGAGCTGTCCTGAGAACCTATTGACACATAAGATTTTTGAGGAACAGTTCACTTGCTTATATTGTAGTGCTTGGCATTTGCTGGAGTTTTCCAGAGCCCTGTTCCGAATCTTTTTGTGTGGAAATGTGTAGCCTACTGGCTGTTCTATAAAAAAACAAGTGGTCAAGCCTATCACTGGCACAAGTTTACACAGAGGCAAAACAAAGGGTGGATCAAAGAGTTATGATGGCAGGATTTGACAATAAATATTGATGCAGAGTGTATTCATTTTTTTATTTCACTTTTTTGATGTTTAGCCACTTCAAAATGACGATGTACTGTTTAAAATGTTTAAATCGTGAACCTGGCAATATCTCCTTGCATTCCCCGTCCCTTCTTCCTCCCAGAACCCACCAAACAAGATATCTAGAGTTCCTTCCACTCCGACCCTGTCTTTCAACAAGTACGAAAGAGAACTCCTGGGAATACAAGCACACAACGTTGATTCCACGTGTGCATGCTGCAGATATCAGCAGCGGGCAGGCACCTTGTCTATAAATGAATGACTGTCACCAGAGTAATGAGCCAATTCAAAAACATTGTTTGTTGCATATCTCACATTATATCTCCCATTCATTAGCTAACCTAAATATTGTCATCCCCAGATTATATAAACCACTTAAATGGACATAAACCACCTTTGTCCTCGCACCCCCCCTTACCCAACCCACAGTCCTGCCTTAATCCCAAAAATGGCACACTTGATCCAACCAGGATCAGGGGTAGACCGTGACACCCTGCTGTGGCAACCCAGTAAGCCACCAGAGGCAGTTCCTTGTCAAGCTGTCGATGTATCCCCAGAACCTGGACACCTGAATCAACGAATGAATGGCTTGGTGATTAGCTGACCGACGGAATCAGATGTGCTACTGCTGGAATATATTAAATCCCTGGAACAGCTGAGCAGTACCGGGTAGATGTTTTGGTAACACTGAGTCAGATCGGTAGATCAATGGCATTTCCTGTCAGACAAAGCTCAACTGTCCCTGACTGACTGAGCGCTTCCTGAATAAAGTTTGTCCCAGCAGTTACAGATGGCTCACAAGGGTGTGTTAAGGCCCCCATGCTTGTGATTCTGTAGTGCCCCTTTTAATTAGGCAGGTAAGCTGTCAAGGACGAGACGGAGGACAGGTCTGCTGCTGTGTTTTTGTCTCCTTCACACAATAGGATAACAATCCAAGCAGGTTAGTATGCTCCTCCACCATGCTGCCAATTTGTTGGGTAGCATGTAATTATCCAGCGAATCGAAAGGCTGCATATGGTGCTCAAACAGGATCTGGGCAAGTCTCACTGAGTGAAGAAAGGTACTATTCTCCACCATATTAGAGTGCCTTAAAAGTAACAATGTTGTACTACCTTGTTTCCAAAAAAGTTGAGACACTGTATAAAATGTGAATTAAAACAGAAGGCAATGATGTGCAAATGATTTGTCCCTATATGTAATAAAAAATGATACCCAGACAATCAAATGTAGAAACATAATTAAAAAGAATTGGGGGGAATGCATGTCTATTTTAAACTGGATGCCAATGCAATATGTTTCAAAGAATTTGGTACAGGGGCGTGTTTACAACTGTGTTGCATCAGCTCTTTTATCAATACTCTTTAAGCATTTGGGAACTGAGAAGATCAGTTGCTGTAGTTTTGGAAATGAAATGTTTTCCCATTCTTGCTTGATATCAGATTTCGGCTGCTAAAAAGTTTGGGATTTCCTTTGTTGTATTTTATATTTCATAATGCATCAAATGTTTTCATTTGGCGACAGGTCTGAACTGCAAACAGGCCAGTTTTAATCACCCAGACTCTTTTACTACAGAGCCATGCTGTTGTAATACGTGCAGAATGTGGTTTGTCATTGTCTTGTGGAAATAAGTAAGACCTTCCCTGAAAAGATGTCTGAATGGCAGCATATGCTTCTCCAAAACCTGTATATATCGTTTAGCATTTTTACGTTTGGAAGACTCATACTCTCTGGGATGCTCTTTTTATACCCAATCATGGTACTGACCTGTTGCCAGTTAACCATATTAGTTGTTCCATGGTTTTTGTTTTTGTTTTTAGCATTACCCACTTTTTCCAGCCTTTAGTCACCCCTGTCCCAGCTTTTTTATAATGTGTTTCTGCCATCAAACTCATAATGGGCATATATTTTTCAAGAAACAAGAACAATTATCAGTTACAACATTTGATATGTTGTATATATGTTGCACAATTTTCTATTTAGTATAGGGTTTAATTGATTTGCACATCATTGTATTCTTTTTTTCTTTATATATTGCACAACATCACAACGTTTTGGGAATAGGTTTGTATGTCTAATGTCTTGCATGTCACTGTACAGTTGCTACTCACCATGAAGTGCAATCCATGACAGGGACTGAAGCTTTGTTTTTCTGGCTCTGTATTCCAGCACCACAAATTTGAGCATACTTGGATCCATAAACCATGCACTGCGTTTTAAGGGAGTCCTCTCTGATGGACTTGAATACAGGTGTACCCCAGGGGTGTCCCCTCACCATTAGCCCTGAATACAGGTGTAATTCAGGGAAGGGTCCTCTCACCATTGTTGTTCTCCAACTTCACTATGGAAATGAAGATAAAAAGGAATAATGTTAGTCTTTTTAAATATGAGACAACATGGCCCTTGTGGGACAATAATTTTTTTAGATGCTACAGTGCGGTCAATGTGGACAAGACAAAGGAGCTGTTTATCAATGACAATAGCCTGCCAATATCCCATCCACTCTGTCTGAACAACCAGCCAGTAGAGGTGTTTGACGGTTTTAAATATTTAGGGACACAAATTAATAACATGCTGAGCTTTATAGAGAATGCAGACGGTATTTTCAAAAAAGGAAGCCAGCAACTGTTTTAATCAGGAAACTTAAGGAGTTCGGTGTGAGCAAGGAGGTTCTGGAAAGGGTATACTTCATTCTGGTGGAAAGCGTCCTGACATTGAAAGTGCCTGTCTGGTATGGAAATCTGGGCATCAAAGGCAAAAGCAAACAGAACAGAATAGCCAACACAGACAGAAAAATAATTGGATGCCTGCAACCTCAGTTGAGTAGCCGTTTTCCAAAGGCAACCAAAAGAGAGGCACTAGCTGTCATTAATGATCCATCCCATCCACTATAGTTTGAAAAGCTTTTCTCTGGACTGTTCCCTTATGCGGTGGAACTACTAAACGCAACATATTTAAATGAACATTTTATCTGCTATTTATTTAGTTTTAATCAATCTAGAGTAGGGCAGTGGTCAGATGTGAACATGTCCTTCATGCTTTAGCTGAATTTAATGTTTGTTTTGTCTAAAACTAACTGCCGAGTGTCTCCAGGTCTTTGGTTTTTGGTTTTTCATTTACATTGGTTCCCAGTTCAGACATAACCAACCACGTGAGGGAATCTAACCAATTAGTGACCTAATTAATCAATCTTGTACAAGGTAAAAGCAAAATCCTGCAGACACTCGGCTTTCAGTGGAACCAGGATAGACACCCTGACACTCTGCTGTACATTTTTTTATTAATCTAACTGCTGCCGTTAGTAGTTACATCATTACCAACATTTTGCGAGCTGTTAGTATATAGTCATGATACAGTTAGAATACTACAGATTCCACAAACTAAATCTAAAGTTGGCAGACGTTGGTATGCTAGTTACTTTTTTTCCCCTCCACAGTTTTCACTGCCATAACATTGGTATATTTTAATATTGGTCTCATCTTCTATCAGGCATTTATGGTAGGGTGGCCAGACAGTGCCGTGGAAAATCAACCACTCTTTACTTAAAAACAAATGCACTTCAACTCAGGACTTTGTGAATCCAATAGACTTTAATGAAAATCATACAATAATGACAGACATTAAAGCCAGGTCCTTCTGCAGATAGACCCCCAATGTTCTGAATCCGGACCATGGCTTTTATACAGAACTTTCACACATTACGCCATCTGACTTTGTCTGGTTGGCAACCTCCCTGAGTGGGGTGCACTTCTTATCTTCTATTTCCCTGAATGCTCGTAATTTGCGACAGTAATTCACATCCTCCTCTTGGTTCATACTTGGGTCATGTCCATCATTGTCCACAAAGTAAGTGTTACGTTAAGCTCATGGGCCACACTCAGGTCATCTCTTATCACAGAGTATGCCTTATGAGCAGCTCATGGGCCACACTCACGACACACCAACAGTGGATACAAAGGCAGTAAACTTTAGAAATGCCCCTCTCTGGGATCAATGTAATTGCCTGCGCATGATTATCTCTCAGCATAAGACACATATATTATGATGAACATAGATATTGTGTGTATGTGTAATTTGACCTATCCCAGAAGTCATTTACTGTGTGTGTGGATTCCACATTAATATGTTTATAATAAAACTACATGATTATACATTCCACATTAATATTTTCACAAGTATAAAGTTATTTATGCATTTTATAGAAATATCCCCCACAACAGAAGCCACTTCTCAGTAAAATGCACATTTAGAGGTTGCCAAAAGGCATCTTAAGGACTCAGACCGTGAGAAACAAGATTCTCTGGTCTGATTGAACCAAAATTGAATTCTGGCCTTATGCCAAGAATCACATCTAGAGGAAAACAGGCACCACTCATCACCTGGCCAAAACCATCTTACAGTGAACCTTGGTGGTGGCAGCATAATGTTTTGGGGATGGTTTTCAGCAGACAGGACTGAGACTGGAATGAGTCCAACGTGCAGATAGATCCTTGATGAAAATCGGCATCTTTCCCCATCGAACTCACAAACAATACACACATAAACTTACAACATATTATTAGAAATCAGCCGTATAGTGGTAAATAATAACTTGTGTACCCGGTTGTCAAGGGAGAAAATAATTCAATTGTTTATTGCAGAATTTGATAGTCAATTAGCGCATGATACTGGCTCAATCTCTTCTCTACTCTCTTCTCTCTCTTTTCTATTCACTGTAATGTTGGTCACAAGCTGTTAAATACATTGAGGGGCGTGTTTACCTAGCAAAGCCAAGACAGTAACCCCGATACCAACGAGTCAATGTAAACATTCCTGTGGTTACCAGAGCACAACCTACTGGGAGAATCTAAACAGAGAGGTTTCTGTTAATCTCATTATCTAGGCACATTCACTTCCAATGAAACATTCATTCATATTGTAATTGTTAATGCTCAAAACCCACAATGTGATGGAATTTGCACGCTTTTGTGCGTATAAGTAGCATAATTTCTGCAAAACATTCTGCGAAGTTACATTGTTTTTTGTGTGTTTTAGTTCATTCATAGTCTCTGAAGCTGCTGTGATATATCGATTTGAAGACTACTACATAAGGCATGGTTTCCTGCATTTTTGTTTGGGGTACACAGGAGGTTTATTAACTGAATACTACAACATAATTTACTTTAGATTGCTTAAGCCATTGGAGCCATTTTCACTTTAGTGAAGTTTATGGGGAAGTGCTGCATCATAAAATAAGCAGCACTCTTAAATGTGGTTGTATAGGGTAGCAACGTCTGTAGTGAACAATAAATGTGCTTTTATGAAGATTTTCTAGTTATTTTACTCTCATATTAATTAACTAGAAAATGCTGACATAATAGCCTTGATGGGTTTCCCCAAGCTCTAGGACATGATTCAATGAACGCTATAGCCAGGTGTTTCCCATTCATAAAGAAGATGATTGAAATGATAGAACCCTCATCTTCATCCGCTTATCCGTTGTTGGGTCGCGGGGGCAGCAGCTCCAGCAGGGGACCACAAACTTCCCTTACCCAAGCTACCTTTGCCAGCTCTGACTGGGGGATCCCGAGGCATTCCCAGGCCAGTGTCAAAAAATATAATCTCTCCACCTAGTCCTGGGCCTACCCCGAGGTCTCCTCCCAGCTGGACGTGCCTGGAACACCTCCCTCAGGAGACGTCCTGGGGGCATCCTTACTAGATGCCCAAATCACCTCAACTGGCTCCTTTCAATGCAAAGGAGCAGTGGCTCTACTCAGAGTTCCTCACGGATGACTGAGCTTCTCACCCTATCTCTTAGGGAGATGCCATTTCAGCCGCTTGTACCCGCAATCTAGTTATTTCGGTCATGACCCAGCCTTCATGACCATAGATGAGGGTAGGAACAAAAATTGACCGGTATATCGAGAGCTTTGCCCCCACTGCTCCGATTCTCAGGCCCATCTCCAGCTCCATTTTTCCCTCACTCGCGAACAAGACTTTGAGATACTTGAACTCCTTTACTTGGTATAAAACCTCATTCCCTGCCCGGAGGAGGCACTCCATCGGTTTCCTGCTGAGAACCATGGCCTCAGATTGACTATTTTTTGTAATACAACCAATTTGTTAACTTGTATTTTTTAAGTTTATATTTACTGTTGAATTTTATTAGCAAATATCCAAGTGTTCCTTTTAAAATAAATGTCTGGCTGCAACATCGTCAAGGGGAATACATAATATGTAATACATAAATCTGTGATACCTGATTATGTCACATTAGGTTACATTTCAATGTGCTACTAAAACATATGATGCATTATGAATTTGCTATAACGGTTCATATGTTACATACTCTATTATCGTATATTATGATTGCTACTAATAGGTATGGTGTATGATGAATGCATTATCAATTACGAATTTTCACAAAACGTATGCTTATTTTGTTTCGGCGACTTTCATCTCCCCAAACGGGCACACTACCCACCACTCCAAACAGGGATATTCCTTGTGGAGTGATGAGTAATGGCCTTATTAAGGCCTGTTCAATATTTTATTTCTATATTCAATTTTAAGGTTACAGTTGATGTTTAATATCACAGCGCTGGTGTTAGGGTTAAGTTCTTGGTTAAAGTTATAAAACGAAAATGGTTAGGTTAAGGTTTGGTTAGGGTTAGGCATCACAGTACTGGGATTAATATTTGGGTTTTGGCCAGCCTCAGACTTACAGTCACAAGTTCAAATCCTACATGAGGTATTTTTTTCTTCTTCACTCAAACATTACTTGTTCTAACTTATCTTTAACTTTGAAATATTTATGTTTAATTGTTTACATTCTCCCCCTGAGACCCGGCTAGAGTTATTCACCAGACGAGTGTTTTTCATAGTTACAGATACATGGTTCTTACACTCAGTAAAACAAACCTGAAGTTGCACCTACTGCTAAATTAATATAAACTCTACACATATAGTTTTTAGTGTAGTCTTAATTCCACAGCCCATCAACCACACCATCCTTACAAGTAAGAGTAGGCAAGTTTATAAAGATGACATATTACCAACAGGAATTCTGCTGCTGGGACATCCAACAGTTGTAATATTTTAGCACCCAAAATATGCATTTAGAATTACTAAAGCAGATAAATGCTTACTAAACAAGACTAGTGGTTCATGGAGAGCCATAGATATTTGTACAAACTTCTGAGAATTTACTTGTAACAATTCAGTCTGGGAGGTTTTGAAAGTTTTGGTTTGAACTCTGCAGGCAACTTAACACAAATAAATAAAAATTTGTTTTTACAACTAAACTAATTATTTTAAACTGAATGTGGACATTATATAGAAATGTGTGGGCCTTTCTAAATGCCAAATCCATTACATTTAATGTAGATGGGACCCAATTAAGTTCCACAGACATTTCAATGATGTTCAAAGTACCATCTCACCTTTCGTAGGATCATTTAAACGGCTCTGAATAAATACACACACTATTTCAGATTCACATTTTCTTTAATTTGGCAAAACATGTTCATGAATTTCAGAAAGAATTGTTCATGGGATTTTGTGTGTTGATTGATGGCAATATTTTTGTATATTTTATCAGTTAATACTATAGCACCACAAAATGTGGAGGAAGTGAATGGGTCTGAATGCTGAAAGCAATAAATTAATTTCATATTTAGTTAGCTACCAGTGTATTATGACATGTTAATGCTTGCAGACCTCTTCCTGTGCTTATAGAGGAAACTCATCTCCTATGCCCAGATAACAGGTCAACAAGGCGCTTGACATTCCTCACAGCCCCGCTCAAATAAACAGTTCCTAATAGAGGCCAAAATACAGCAAAATAATATCTGTTTTGTGGAAGTTATACTAGCTCAGGCCTTGTGAGGCTGTGGTATTAGGTTAGTTGTAGGCTGGTGGAGGGAGGCAGCAATTAAAAGGGAATTAGCAGGACAAAAACAGGTCTGACAGATCTTTAGACACGTGCATACTAGAGCAACACGTGAGCCATAATCTGTTCATTTTATTATTTCTTTCTTCAATGGTACTATTTTTAGCTCAGCATTAGCATGCCATTGATCGTTGGTACTCTGTAAATATCTGCAAGGACAGAAATAGCAAGTGTCTGACTGAGCTAGTAGACTAGGTAGTGAGAGCAAGGAAAATAACATTTGAAACACAGAATCCCTTTTTCTTTCCTGTGTGTGATTTTGATAACCTAACCAGAAACCTAGAGCATTTTACACTGTGATAGCTTTATTTAGATGAATAAGACTTGTTGCCAGATTTTTGTCAGATATAATTTAAAAAAATTATGTAAACAGGTGAAAATGTCAATCACCTGAGATAATATGGGACCCGTTTCTGACACATCCTCCCTGCGGTTACTGAAGTCTAAAGACAATCTCTCCCTCAGTGTGCATTGTAGGAGACAGAGCGGTGACTAAAGAAGACTGGTTCTGTACGTCCTTTCAGACCAATCAACTGAATCAGAAGATAACATTTTAATCATTAGGAAGCAACTAAAAACATCTCAAACTGGCAATGAAACAAACCAACTAAAAACATTAACAGTACTTGTTAGAGGGTGAGAGCCATGTTGGTTACCAGGTGAACAACATTGTCAGTGAGTATACGACTTCCAGGTCAAGGGTCTTGCCAAAGGGCTGGAAGTGCATGTGTCCCACCTCATGGCGCAGCTAGTGTCATTGCTAGTTTGAATAGAAAATATTATTTACATATTATGTTAATTTTATTTAAATGAAATTGTTGTCACAACAGCTGTTGTTGTGTAAACTGTCTCTTACTGTGTGAGAAAGAAACACTACCCTGGGAATCCAAACTGATCCTTTAAAATGATAGTGATTCAGAGCATATTGGTTGGGATTCCAGGGTAGACAAATCTAAATATATTTCAGACACTGAATGTTTCTAAATGTCTCCTGTGTGTTATAACCATAGAGCTTGTTTCTGAATGTCTCCTGTGTGTTATTACCCTAGAGCTGTGACTTAATATCTCCTGTGTGTTATTACCATATAGCTCAGTGTCTGAATTCCTCCTGTGTGTATTATCCATTGAGCTTAGTGTGTGAATGACGCTGGGTGATGAGGCCATTCATTGGTCTTAGATGAAAAGACATGCCTTGGGGATTTTGATGAGCTTCACTAAGTTTACGGGCCAGGATGAATTTTCTCTGTCTTCACTAATCAAAACAGAAACATATATAATTGGGTGTAAAAATACATAATGATCCCTTTCATCCTTTGCTCTGCCATGCTGTGCTCTGCAGTCCTCAGCAGTACCAGAGTGGATGGAGTAGATGGGAAGTTGCAGCTTTGCAGTTTATGACCTGCCCTGGCTGCTTGTGTTGTTTAATTGGGCTTCTAATGATGTTTATTGCTGCAGTGAGCCAGTGAGTGTCCCTGTGGGTAAGGGTTCAAGGCCAGATGGGAGGCAGCTGTCCAGTAGACTGATGGGGTGCTGGAGGCAAAAGTGTGATGTTCAAGGCACCATTTTTATTCCTATGCCAGGTACTAGCAGGGCTGGATTAAGAACTAAAGGCTCTGAGGATTTTTTTCCAAGGACCCCTACCCCAAAGAAACCTACTATTCAAAAATCATCTTTATAATAAAGACGTTTTGATTATTTTTGTGTGGTTTTTTGCTTAACTTGGAGTTGAGGAATTTTGAATAAGGCTGTAACTTGTTCTTTTCATGCAATTCTGTTTCATTAACAAGGCAAGGAAAGCTGAATATTTTTTATAGCACTCAAATTTCCAAAAAGAATGGCTTCTCTGAAAATGACAAAGTGAGATAAAGTAAATAACATGGTCTTGAATTGAAACAAGAACCCAGGCCAGTGTAGACGCAGTGGACAAAATATACATTATATTTCAAAGGCTACAGTAGGATATTAAAATCACTTTCCTATGGAACTATATTATTAAAATGAATCCTGCTCGCTGGTCATTGCCAACGCTCGCTTTCCTATCTCAAGAAAAGCTATTTTGAAAAACATTCTTGCTGGATGCATTCTTCCTGTTGAGTTGAGAATTGTTGTTTCGACAGAAAGATTAGTCTTCTATTTTCAGCAGTGAGCATTTGCTTTCCAAATTGTGGCCCACATTTTCTGTATAATTGTATTTGCGATTTGGCAAAGACAAACTGACAGCCTCAACCATAAAATATCATCCCCATAAAAAATATCTCATAGAACTAAGGGATATATAAGAATGCGAAGTGCCAATCAATTGGTGTAGAGATGGGTAGCCTGGGGACACTTTATTTTACTGATTTGTGACGGATGAAAGAATGTTAATGTGATGGTTGGTCTACCAACCGGGAAAAGAAATCTACAATACAGTATAATCCACATAAACCCAAATATAGGAACCGTTTCTAGAGTTAAAGGGGCACTGTGTAGAATGTATTCTCCATGTGGACACTAGGGGAATAACAGCTGCAATACTTTTGTTACAAACAAAATTCATTACATATCCACATTTTGCAAAATTCTTCTCATTAGTAAACTGACACTGGGTTGCACACTACCAGCCTTTTTTGCTGAATAGCTTAAGAATGCGGCAAAAAACATGCAGTTGTGCTCAATAGTTTGCATACCATAGGAGAATTGGTTATATATATACTGTTTGTACAGAAAACATGATTAAGCAGGAAAAACACATGTCTTTTATTTCTTATGGGATTCACATTCAACTGTAGGTCACAACAGAATAGCACAAGCATTAAACAAAACATGGCAACGAAAAAGAAAGTTATCTGACCCCTGTTCAAAAGTCTGCATGCCCTTAGGTCTTAATACTGTAAATTGCCAACTTTAGCATCAATGACAATGTGCAATCTTTTGTAGTAGTTGTCTGTGAGACATCGATCTCTTGCGGGTGGTATAGTTGCCCATCTGTCTTGGCAAAATTGCCTCCAGGTCATGCAGTCTTTGGTCATCTTGCATGAGCCGCATGTTTGAGATCACCCAGAGTATCTCGATGATATTAAAGTCAGGAGCCTGTGATGGTCACTCCAGAACATTCTCCTTTTTCTGCTGTAACCACTGGAGGGTCAACTTGGCCTTGTGTTTAGGGTCATTGTTGTGGTGGAATGTCTAAGAGCATCCCATGTGCAGCTTATGTGCAGAAGAAAATGCACATTTTCTGCCAGTATTTTCTGATAACATGCTACATTCATCTTACCATGAATTTTCAAAATATTCCCCATGATTTTAGAGTACACACAACCCCAGAAAATTAGTCAGACACCACCATGCTTCCCAGTGGCGATGGTATTCTGTTCACTATAGTCCTTGTTTACCCCTTTCCAAACATTGTGCTTACGGTTGAGACCATAAAGCTCTATTTTGGTCTTGTCACTCAAAATTACAGTGGGCCAGAAGCTGTGAGGTGTGTCAGCGTGTTGTCGGGTATATAGTAACCCGGCTTTTTTGTAGCATTGGCCCAGTAAAGGCTTCTTTCTGACAACTCAACCATGCAGCAATTTTTTGTTCAAGTATTGTCGTGTTGTGCTCCTTTGTATCCCAAACAGTTTTTGGGCAGTTTTGGCTGAAATCTTTCTTGATCTATCTGACCTTGGCTTGGTATCCAGAGATCCCAATATGTTCAACTTCATAATTAGTGATTGAACCATACTGACTGGCATTTGCAAGGCTTTGAATATCTTTTTATATTCTTTTTAAAGTTCCATTACATTGTTACGCAGGTCTTTTTACTGTTCTGTTCTGCTCCCCAAGGTTCAGTATCTAGCCTGCTCATTGCATCTCTGTGAGAGCTAACAAACTCTTTGACTGTTTATACAAAGACACTAGTTGCAATTTAAAAAGCCACAGGTGTGTGAAATTCACCTTTTATTGCCAATTTTCACCTGTGTGTGTCACTTGTGTGTCTTTAACAAGGCCAAACATTCAAGGGTATGCAAACTATTAAGCCCTATTGATGATTTCTGTTTTATTTATGATGAAAAAGGAGCCATACAACTAAGTGATTATAAATGGCTTCATATGATCACTTTCCTTAAATAGTATTTCTTTTTTAATGATTAGACATTTTCGCCACTGTATGCAAATATAAGAGCACAATGTCTATATATTTAAATATAAACAAGTGGTTTTAATGGAGAAATGATTGCCATTTGAACAGGGACCATATTCAGAAAATGTGTTACATCTAAATACCTATTCACAAAGCTGCCAAGACCAACTTTTACTAAGGAATGGGGAGAAGTCTTAAGCTGACAGAAAGGGCGGGTTTCACCGCATTGCTATGGATGTTGTGTTCCATGAACAAGCTTATTTACTATGCCCCTAGTGATTGTCTGATAGAGGAGGGGTCTCTGTCAGTAAATTCATCATAGCAATACTGTAGAACAATATATCCTGTTGCCATATTGAAATACAGATATTCAAATAAAAATGTTGGCCAAGTGTCATTCATTAAATATAAAACCAAGAATTCGGCTTTCTTTCTTTGTAGTTGGCAAATGAGGAAAGCGAATCATTTGTCGGATATTGGGTATAAAGAGGCCGTTGATTGTTTGGTGTCATTTTCTACTGACAGATGATTGAGATGTACATTGTATATAATTGTATTTTTTAATTTTGCCTTTATATATTTTCAATGTCATAATATGGACCCTCCAATTCGGCAGAAAGATAAATAAAGCTCCCACCATTAGCTGGCTATAGCTGACAGGCTGAACTGCATTCCTACTAGCAAATGTTTTCTTGCTGGGTCTGAATTGCTTTCTAGATAGCTATGTTAAGCGGTGGAAATGGGCCAGAACCCTCAGTTCTCTGATCTCTGTTCTTGTGGCTACAACCAAATGGGAAAATGAATGCAAAAGACAGTTGAAGTAGAATTGGATGCTGTTTGTTTACTCTCCAAGCTGTTTGATGAGTTCTTAGTAAATAGTGGGTAATGTGCCTTAAGATATTGCAAAAATGAGACTAAACAAGATTGAACACATCATTGCAGGCATAATGTGCATACTTTGGAAAAGGCAGTTATGTTCAGAATAAACCAGACATGGGCAACTGGCGGCCCGCGGTTAGCATGCGGCCCTCACCCCCTCGTTTTGCGGCCGTCACCCCCTCGTTTTGCGGCCCTAAAATGAATTTAGAAAACAGTAAAAAAAATAAAATAAAAAATTACATTCGGTGTTACTATTGGGACCAACAAAATCTATGCTTAAAACAAAACATTAAATAGAACTAAAATATTTTTTTGTATGTTTACACATGACAGTGGGGCAAAAAAGTTTTTTGTCAGCCACCAATTGTGCAAGTTATTTTTCATCATTGGCACACTTCAACTATGAGTGACAAAATGACAAAAGAAAATCCAGATAATCACATTTTTTGATTTTCAGTGAATTTATTGGTAAATTCCTCGATAAAATAAGTATTTGGTCCTCTACAAACAAGCAAGATTTCTGGCTCTCACAGACCTGTAACAACTTCTTTAAGAGGTTCCTCTCTCCTCCACTCGTTACCTGTATTAATGGCACCTGTTTGAACTGGTTATCAGTATAAAAGACACCTGTCCACAACCTCAAACAGTCCAAACTCCACTATGGCCAAGACCAAAGAGCTGTCAAAAGACACCAGAAACAAAATTGTAGACCTGCATCAGGCTGGGAAAACTGAATCTGCAATAGGTAAGCAGTTTGGTGTGAAGAAATCAACTGTGCATGATCTGGGATTTATACAGTAGACGACTTTTATGTGCATCTTCATTAACTGACATTTCACTAGAAATGTGTACAAAGCAGAGGTGAAGAAAAACATAGGCTCTTAGTCATCAGAGAAAATTCTGAACAGAATTAAGAACCACAGCCAGTGATATAATTCCTTTAAACCTAACATTTGGTTGGTGTAGAGTGTA